>LDKF01004039.1:4265-14542 GCA_001026735.1 Rotylenchulus reniformis | reverse complement strand
ACTACATGAAGCGACTCGACAAATCAGTCCGCGATGTGTGCCCGCTTTGCAACCGATCCCCACACAACGTTGATCATCTTTTCAAATGCCGAGCCAACCCGACAACTTTGACAACTACAGATCTATGGACAAACCCCAAAGCAGTGGCGAAATTCCTCAAACTGGAGCCCGACCTCAACGAGACATGAAGGATGTGGCTACAACAACAACAACACGGAACATGTGTCGTCTAATAGATCCTTGAGTTGCTGCACAGCTTCTTCAAAAGAAAGGTCATCTGGTTGCTGAGATAAATTTCCAGTATATTTATCATTGATGCCAGCAATGGTGAACATACGTTCTTCACCTTGTGAGCTGATCACGCTTTAATTAAATAAATATTTTTTATAAATTAACAAATGAGTATGTGACAGACAGATCGTACCTAATGTACAACACAAAAAATAAATTAAAAAAAACAAGAAAACAAAAAAATGAATGTTGTCAGAAAATCCTTTTTTTACTTAATAAATATATGCTGAATCATCACTCAAAGTGCAAAAATAGCCCACGGATCTTTTCAAATCTTGGTAAGAAGTTAAAAAGCAATAACTTTTGGAATAATTTTTCAAATTCCTAAAAATTTCTAAATCAAAATCCACTTTTGCACGTATTTATCATAAGGCAATCAGAATCATATTTACTCCTAGCATAAAAAGTCATTTGCTAAGGCCTATTTCCAGAAAGATATACGGTGCTATGCGTTTCAGCGAAAAGTGCAAAAATCAAATAACAGTCCCAGAAAGCTTTTTTGTTAGACCTGTTAGACCAAAAGTATGATGATTTAATGGTATAAAAGTTTTCTGAAATTTCGACAAAAATTCGGAAAAAGTCGAATCTATGATTATTTCGACCTTTTCGACATTTTGTAGAAATTTCAGAAAAAATTTTATACCATCAGAATCATCATGAAATTCTTCACAAATTGTCATTTTATACTTTTGGTCTAACAGAGGGTCTAAAAAAAGTTTTCTGGGACTGATATGTTATTTTTGCACTTTCCACTGAAACAACTTGTTGTGTCCTCGGTTGGAGAATTTATTGAAGACAACAGAATGAATATAGGACAGTGGAATAGAATGGAATATGAGGGAATGGAAGCTGGAATGGGAATGGAAGGCAAAACAGAAGTGTCAAATGCTGGAAAATGGATCACTTATATAGGTGGAGATGTGAAGGAAATACAAAGAATAATTACATGAACTGGGATACAAGCGAGAAAGAATACCACTAAGAAATATTATCACACGTGACAAGAATCTTATGTCGATCATGCTCATATCCACAACATCTCCCTCTTTAATCCTGAAGTCCCGCCAGCACATCAGAACGTCCCGTAGATCACGTCTGTCCATGTGCGGGGCCCGTCTGATCGAGCTGTAGTCGAGCGAGGAACTTCCGAATGATCCGTAGTTGAGCACCTAGTCGGGCGGGGTCCATCTGAACCCGTAGTCGTGCTTGTAGACGAGCGGGGCCCGTCTGAATGATCCGTAGTTGCACTGGTCGTCGCACGCCCTGTAGTCGAGCACGTTGTCGCACTGACAGTCGTCGAACCATGCTTCTGAACGTCGGTGGACTTCCGTTTCTTCTTCGTCATCGGCTGACTTCGGAGCTGGTTTGCGTAGCGGTGAACCCTCGTGCCAAGCCTTGGTACTTCCACGCGGTAGCGCTGCGAACCATCCATACGTTCAATGATTGCCTGGAATCCACGTTGCTTTGCCATAAGTTGAGCAGCTGAACTGGATCTCCGGCTTTGAACAGCGAATTGGAGTTGCGAAGAATCTTCCTTGGGACTGCCTTCTTTTGAACGTTGTGTTCGGAATGACGCATTGAAGAAGCATCCGCTGAAGAATTCCGCATCGAAGTAGCTTGCACATTGACCTCTCGGATGCTGACCTCTGAATATGGAATTGGAGTCACATCTTCCGTAGTAGATTTGTGCATTGCTTCGAACCATCTTTGAAGTTTGAGATTGAGCGCTCGGATCCATGGCACTCCCAGTAAGTCATGAGTGACTGTGCTGCAGACGTAGGCGTCGAGCTTCTGTACTGGTTGATCCTCGAGCTGTACCTCACAATTGATCCTGCCTTCAAGTGGAAATTCTTGTCCTGTGCAGTCCTTGGCCTTGATTTCCGCAGGCATCAGTTTCGGTGACCCGAGCTTCCTCCAAGTACTTGTGCGAAGTAGCGTGATTCCGGCTCCGGTGTCGACCTTCATTTGACATCCGATGTTGTTGATCTTCACTTGTTCTTTCCACACGTAGCGGTCGTCCTTGAGCTGTACGTTGGTCGAACTGACGATCACAGTTTGAACTGTAGCAGTGGGCGTCTTGTTTGCCTCTTGAACTGCTTTGCTTTGACAGACGGCCTTGATGTGTCCTTTCTTCTGGCATTGATGACACGTGGCGTCTCTGAACTTGCAATCTTCGCGTCGATGTCCCGTTTGTCCACATGATAGACACGGCTTGAATGTAGAAGTTGAGCCTCCGGCATCATGACGATTGAAGTTCTTCTTCTTCTGTTGCTTCCATTGCTCTGGATGCGAAGAAATTGCGTCGATTGACTTCGTCTTGGACTGCGACAGCAACGTAGCATTCGTCCGAACCGACAAGAATGTCCGGCATGCTTCACGGAGCTTCTTCAGAGTGATGTCTTCCTTCTTCCGTCGAGCATCTTCCAGAATTTGTAGACACTTCTGTCTTAGCTCAGGGAGATCATCACGTAGTGCAGTGACGAGAATCAGGCACTTCAGCTGTTCCTTGCAACATGCTGAGTCGGCGTTTTCAAAAGCAGCGTTGACTTGGTTGAATAGAGCCATGGCATTCTGATTAGCCCGTTGTTTCAGCTTGAAGCACTCGTACTGGCGAACGAACACGGAACGTCTACTTGAACGACTTGTGCTGCCGGCGCTACAACGACATCTTCCCGTCCCTGACCATCAGCACGGTTTCCGCAAGATGCGCAGCACGACAACGGCACTCATTGACATACACCGGTTCGTCACCGATGGTCTAAATCGCCGACAACCCGTGGAACCCACCGTCGCCGTCGCGCTGGACTTGTCCAAAGCGTTCGACACCGTCGACACGCGTCAATTGATGACCGACATCGCGCCAACAGATCTTCCTCCACTCATCAAACGGTGGACCGTGAACTACCTCCGCGGTCGACAGGCCAGGGTCGAGTTCCGAGGTGTCACCTCCAAGGCCCGCGTCATCAGACAAGGTGTCCCACAGGGGTCGGTCATCAGCCCCGCGCTGTTCAACTTCTACACAGCCTCGCTCCCGGAACCTCCAGCGGGCATTCACGTAACAACATACGCCGACGACATCACAGTCTTGGCAAGATCGGAAAACTACGAAGCCGCAGGCGCTGCCATCAGCGACTACCTTAACAACAGCGTTGTTCCGTGGCTTGAGACCCGGAAACTCCGTCTGTCAGCCCCAAAAACAACGGCTACAGTCTTCACGACTGCCACCAATGAACACCGCGCCGATCCCAAAGTCACCATTGGCAACAACGCCATCGAAACTACCAAGCATCCAAAGCTACTCGGTGTCTCATGGGATCCGTCTGTGACCTTCAAGGAACATGCAGCCTCCATCCAGCATAAAATACGCAAAAGGAACAACGTCCTAAAGGCGCTCGCAGGCTCTTCATGGGGCAAAGAGAAGGAAGTCCTCCTCACAACCTACAAAGCCATAAGTAGAAGCATCATCGACTACGCGGCTCCAGTTTGGTCCCCTCAACTGGCTGACACGCACTGGTCCAACCTTCAGCGATGTCAGAACTCCGCCATCAGGTCGGCAACTGGCTGCACTATGATGTCACCTATCGAGCACCTCCACAACGAAAGNCCAGTCAGGGAACACAACTACATGCTCTGCAAGCAGTTCCTTGCCAAGTGCCGGCGGCCGTCCCATCCAAACTACCTAGCTTCGAACAACGTCCCGGCCAGGCTTATGAAGCAGACGCTGTCGTCCCGATTTTGGAAGGACGTCGATCGAGCACTTCAGGCCTCGGACAACGACCACGGAAAGTGCAGCACCGCTATCCACACAGAAACAGTCCAATCGGCCAAGCAGCGACAACGGAGTGCAGTACTGGGCCGGCCGCCTCCGCCGATCAGTCCAAGCGAGAAGGAACTGCCTAGAGTTGTCCGTACCGTGGCCATAACTTTTTTTTGCGCTTGGCCAATCCGGATGGTCTCTTTTTCATTTTTATTTGATACCAAGAACTCTTTTCTTGGTTGCGCCTAAGCTTAGTTATAGGCAATTTTTTTAGTCTCAACACTGAAACTGTCACACTGGAACATCGTACACTCTCAGCCCACCCGCACTCTTCTCTCACCGCACTCTCTCATCATACCTCTCTCTCGCACCCCACTCTCAGCCTTCTCCCACCAAACTCTATCACCATACTCTCTCTCCATACTCCCTCATCCCACTCTCTTACCACGCTCTCTCACCACTCTCTCACCTTCTCACTCAACACTCACTCTTTACTCATCCACTCTCTCTTTCTCTCTTACTTACTTTCTCTACCTCCCCCCCTGTTTCCTCTGTGTCTCTACTCCTCGCTGCCCAGTTGGATAGGAGATTTCGAAACCGGACAAATAGACAAATACACAAACAGACTATTCTCAAATTTATTACAGGATTTATTAATACCGGAGTTAAATAGCGCCGCTTTGCGGCGCTTGGTTCACTAGTGAGCAAAATGATTTGCTTATATAGGTGACGTGAGACTCAGGTTTAGAATGAGAGAAAAGGAAATACATAATGACAAGGAAAATATCACAAGAAGAATCATGTAATCATGTATCACATATCCAACATCTCCCTCTTTAATTTCTGAAGTCCCGTCAGCACATCAGAACGTCCCGTAGATCACATCTGTCCATGTATGGGGCCCGTCTGATCGAACTGTCGTCGACCGTGTAGTCCGGCAGGGCCCATCTGTAGACGAGCGGGGCCCATCTGAATCGATAGTCGTGCTTGTAGACGAGCGGGGCCCGTCTGAATCCTGAGTCGAGCATGTAGTCGAGCGGGGCTCCTCTGAATCCGTGGTTGCACTGGTCGTCGCACGGCCTGTAGTCGAGTTCGTTGTCGCACTAACAGTCGTCGAACCATGCTTCTGAACGTCGGTGGACTTCCGTTGCTTCTTCGTCGGATGACGTCGGAGCTGGTTTGCGTAGCGGTGAACCCTCGTGCCAAGTCTTGGTACTTCCACGCGGTAGCGCTGCGAACCGTCCACACGTTCAATGATCGTGCCTGGAATCCACGTTGCTTGTCCATTGCTGAAGTTGAGAAGCTGAACTGGACTTCCGGCTTTGAACATCGAAGGCTTTGACTTGCGGAATGTTGGAATGACTGCCTTCTTTCCATTTAATTGATCGCTGAAGTGCACAGACTTCTTGGGAGTTGACCTCTTGGCTTGTCCCTTGCCTTGAGTCGAATCATCTGTCTTCTTCAGAATTGTCTTCTTGGCTTGCACATTGCATACATTTCTTGGCCATGAAAGTAGGTTGAGTATGCGAATCTATGGTGCTTCAACCTACAACCTATCGACGGACGAACACTGAGCGTGTGTACTCCTTCAGTTGACTCCTTCAGTTGCTTCGGCTTCTTCAAATGTCAAATCATCAGGACGCTTAGGTTGGATACTGTTGGCGAAATTGGAATAATCCTCATCACACAATTTGCTGACGAGTAGACGCACTTTTGTTGCCGTATCCAGGTCCTTGCCATTGTCATCGAAGAATATGCCGTACCGTTGGTACCAGCAATTGAACATGTTGCCGCTCTCTGCATCGTAGACGAACTTCCCAATGCGGTTGTCAAGTTATGAAGCAATCGTTGCATGTTGAGCACTTTGAACTACCACTTGTTGCATTTGTGCTTGTTGGAATCGCTGCTGACTTTCCAGGAGTCTGGTGACCAAGGCTTGCTGATCACGCATCTCTTGAGCCTGTCTCTCCTGCTGGTCACGCATTGCTTGTTGTTGGTCACGCATTGCTTGTGCCTGTTGCTCCAGCATCTGCGTCAAACGTTCAATAGTTTGGTCCTTGTTGGTGCCATTTCGTTGTAATCCTTGATTGAAGTTGCGCTGAATAGTCCTTGAGGTTGCTTGCTGACTGCGCCAATTGTTGTATCCTTTGGTCATAGGAAGAGGCCAAGAGACACAATGAAGAATAATTGTTTATTGAATAGAATGGATCAAGGAATGAATGTGGTAATGAGGAAAGAATGAGCGAAAAATGAGCAAAATAATTTGCTTATATAGGTGACGCGAGACTCAGGTTTAGAATGAGAGAGAGAAGGAAATACATAATGACAAGGAAAATATCATCACAAGAAGAATCATTAATCATGTATCACATATTCAACAGTTTTTTTTCGGGTTTTTAACCGATAAAAACTGTTGTGGATATGAGCATGATCGACATAAGATTCTTGTCACGTGTGATAATATTTCTTAGTGGTATTCTTTCTCGCTTGTATCCCAGATCATGTAATTATTCTTTGTATTTCCTTCACATCTCCACCTATATAAGTGATCCATTTTCCAGCATTTGTGACTCTTCTGTTTGCCTTCATTCCCATTCCAGCTTCCATTCCCTCATATTCCATTCTATTCCATTGTCCTATATTCTATTCTGTTGTCTTCAATAAATTCTCCAACCGAGGACACAACAATTGGCGCAGTCAGCAAATCAACCTCAAGGACAAGGACTATTCTGCAACGCAAATGGCACCTAGCAAGGATCAAACTATTGTGCGTCTGACGCAATTGCTGGAGCAACAGGCGCAGCAAGCGGCACAGCAAATGGAAGCAATGCGTGAGCAATAGGCAATGATGGCGCAGCTTCTGGCCAATCAGCAGTGTGCTCAACCGCAAATGCAGCAGATAGTCAACCAGAATGCTCATTAAGCTACCATCGCGTCTTCGCTCGACAACCGCATCGGCCGATTCAACTACGATCCCGAGGGCGGATGTACATTCAATGCCTGGTTCCAGCGCTATGGCAAATTCTTCGAGGAAGATGGCAAAGACTTGGACGCAGCCACGAAGGTTCGACTACTCGTCAGCAAGCTCAGTGATGAAGACTACTCCAGCTTCGCCGACAGCATCCAGCCCCAGCAGCCAGATGATCTCTCATTCGAAGAAGCAGTGAAGCAGCTCAAGGAATTATTCGACGACACGCGCTCAGTGTTCGTTCGCCGCTACGAGTGCTTCAAGCTGAAACAACGGGCTAATCAGGATGTCATGGCGCTGTTCAACCAAGTCAACGCTGCATGTGAGAATGCCGACTTCTCACCTTGCTGTAAAGAGGAACAGAAGTGCCTGATTCTCGTCACTGCACTACGTGATGATCTTCACGAGCTAAGACAGAAGTGTCTACAAATTCTCGAAGATGCTCGACGGAAGAAGGAAGACATCACTCTGAAGAAGCTTCGTGAAGCATGCCGGACATTCTTGTCGGTTCGGACGAATGCTACGTTGCTGTCGCAGTCCAAGACGAAGTCAATCGACGCAATTTCTTCGCATCCAGAGCAATGGAAGCAACAGAAGAAGAAGAACTTCAATCGTCATGATGCCGGAGGCTCAACTTCTACATTCAAGCCGTGTCTATCATGTGGACAAACGGGACATCGACGCGAAGATTGCAAGTTCAGAGACGCCACGTGTCATCAATGCCAGAAGAAAGGACACATCAAGGCCGTCTGTCAAAGCAAAGCAGTTCAAGAGGCAAACAAGACGCCCACTGCTACAGTTCAAACTGTGATCGTCAGTTCGACCAACGTACAGCTCAAGGACGACCGCTACGTGTGGAAAGAACAAGTGAAGATCAACAACATCGGATGTCAAATGAAGGTCGACACCGGAGCCGGAATCACGCTACTTCGCACAAGTACTTGGAGGAAGCTCGGGTCACCGAAACTGATGCCTGCGGAAATCAAGGCCAAGGACTGCACAGGACAAGAATTTCCACTTGAAGGCAGGATCAATTGTGAGGTACAGCTCGAGGATCAACCAGTACAGAAGCTCGACGCCTACGTCTGCAGCACAGTCACTCATGACTTACTGGGAGTGCCATGGATCCGAGCGCTCAATCTCAAACTTCAAAGATGGTTCGAAGCAATGCACAAATCTACTACGGAAGATGTGACTCCAATTCCATATTCAGAGGTCAGCATCCGAGAGGTCAATGTGCAAGCTACTTCGATGCGGAATTCTTCAGCGGATGCTTCTTCAATGCGTCATTCCGAACACAACGTTCAAAAGAAGGCAGTCCCAAGGAAGATTCTTCGCAACTCCAATTCGCTGTTCAAAGCCGGAGATCCAGTTCAGCTGCTCAACTTCAGCAATGGCAAAGCAACGTGGATTCCAGGCACAATCATTGAACGTGTGGATGGTTCGCAGCGCTACCGTGTGGAAGTACCAAGGCCAAGGCTTGGCACGAGGGTTCACCGCTACGCAAACCAGCTCCGACGTCATCCGACGAAGAAGCAACGGAAGTCCATCGGTGAAACAATCGGTGTAAAATTGTGAGGATTGGTTAAATCGTGGTCAATTGAAAGTGAAAAATGCTTTTTGTTTGTGCGTGATGGTGGGAGAAATTTTGTCAGGGTTTATATTTTTGTTAATTTATTTAATTATTTTGATAATTATAGATTTTTTAGACTTTCCGACAAGAAAATCAATCCTGAAATGTGGATGGCAGTGATTACGCAGCCCATCTTCTCAATCTTGTGGTCCTAGATACGTTAAAATTGTTCAGGATTTGTTGGCCAAAGGACGGCACATTGTTGGACACTACAAGCACTCACCATTGGCCTCGGGACTTTAAAATCGATCCAAAAATCTACCATTGCACCATTTGCTCCAAGTATTGATTTTTATTTTAGTGTTTAATTTTTATTATTTTTGTATCATAATTTAATAATAAAAAAATAATAAAAATAAGTCCCAACCCGCTGAAATGCGTCTTATCTGATGTTAAAGCGCTTTTCCGAACAAGAATTGGCTATTAACATGTTGTATCCTTGGGTCGTCGGAAGAGGCCAAGAGACACAATGAATAATAATTGTTTATTGAGAATAATGGAACAAGGATGGGAAGTGAAGAATGAGGAAGAAAGGCAAACAGAAGTGACAAATGTTGGAAAATGGATCACTTATATAGGAAGCCACGACCTCCTACGAGGCCATGTAACAACAGTTCAACCGACGCCATGGAGCCAAGCCGCGAAGCTTTGAGTTGCAGGCCAAGGTCTTCGCGCGGCATCGATTGTCCCAGCCCTGGCGCCCTAGCATTGTGTCCGACTGCCGTGGATGATGTACGAAATCACGTTCCCGGATGGTTCGACAGGTAAGTTTCATGCGAACCAGCTGCTGGATCGGCACACCGACGAGACGGATCGGGAACAACTGGACATGCTCTACGAGGACTTCGGACTGCCAGTGGCCAAGGGGCCCGCAATGGCACAGGAAGTGGCAGATGAGCCCGAGATGGTCGCCCAGCAGCAGCCCGCACCCGTGTTGGAACGAGCGGTGTCACCACCGGCTCCTGAACCAAGGCGAAACCTGCCGCGGGAACGCCGTCCACCAAGGAGGTACTCGCCCGGCTGAGGAAGTGCAGAACGAACAGGAAGAAGGAAGGATGAAACCCTTTTAAAAGGGGAGGTGTGGGACCCGATTTCAGCGATCACACGTGTTGACCAACCCGTCCCTCCCACTATCGATTGGTTACTGTAGATCATTCCCCTCCTTTGTCCATTCTTTCCCCCACTCATTCCCCAATTTCACTTTCCCAACTTCCATATTTCGCTCCAATTGCTCCGACCTGAACTCTGATATTATTTTACGCCCAAATATTATTTTCCTTTTATTGACTAAATAAACTATTTATTTACTTTCGTCAATTGGGGATCAGGGCACATTAACAAATATGCACTCGACAACAAAAAGTTTGATTTGACTTTTGATGAACAGGAATGCCAACTTCTGCGGGAGGTGATCTAGCTTCAGGAACTAATGGAGGAGCTCACACGACTTTACTGTTGCCAGGACGCGCTAATTTCCGTAAAATTTCCATATGCAAAGATGGCCGAGCAAAACCTTTTACAATTGATCACCGAAAATGCGGAAGTATCTAGCGTGAAGATCCAAATAATCAGTGGACTGCGAACTCATTTTGGTAATTTCAATTTTGACAAGTAAATTAATGTATTTT
>LDKF01004037.1:0-13746 GCA_001026735.1 Rotylenchulus reniformis | reverse complement strand
GGCAACAAACTTAAGTATTGCCGATAAAAATTCTAAAAAATTCATGCTAAAAACTAAAAACCGGGCCTTTACTTTTCCTAGCGCTTTTTCTTTTTCCCTTTAAAATAAAAAAATATGGGAAATAATCTTGAGAGCGTGAAAAAATCTTGCACAAGATTATTCTAAAGTTGTTTCGCGAAATTTACACCCAAATCCAACCAGCGGTTTCAACATTCTCACCTATTTTGTTGCTCGGATTAGGACTATATAAACGCGCCGATTTCAGCAAAAATCACCATTCTCCCTACCTCCACCCAAACAAATACTAATAGTATTCTCTTCAACTAACAACAACAGCATCAATCTTCGACAACGACAACAACTGATCCAACCAAGCAACAATGCGTCCGTCATCTTCTTCATGGTCTGCTGCGGCAAAAGGACACCCATGGACTCACTCGTCGACTGCCGTCTCTGTTCGTCGTCGCTGCTGTCTTTCCGTGCCTGCTGGTCTCGTCAGTCGGAGCGGTGGAGCGGGAGGAACTGAAGACGCTGGACGCCAACCATTGCTGTGTGGCGGGAAAGATGGGCGGCATCAAGGAACAAGGACAAGGAGGACGGAGACAGCAGCAGGATGTGACGGTGGACGGCAGCGGACAGATGTGAGCAATTCAGATCAATTGTTCGGGTCCATTGCATACTGAAAAGCCCGTTTTCCTTCAGGATGGCAGAAAGATGATGTCGAGGCTCAACACAGCGACTCCACGCAGTCCGGATCTTCAGAGAGCAGTGGGAAGACGACGAAGGAGAAGGCCGAGGACGAGCAGTACGAAGACATTGAGGGCGTCAAGAAGGAGGACACCAAGGACAATGGGCACAAGCAGATGAAGAGTGGGCCGAGCCACTACCTCACAAGTGCGAGTGCCGAGAAGTCCGGGGAGAACAAGGAGGACGAGAAGGCTGCCCAGGACAACGGCTACGAGAAGATGGACTCCACGCTGCTGGAAGCTGCCGGAATCGGGGTCCCCCCGACTGAGAGTGCCACCATGTCTGAAACGCCAGCCAAGAAGAAGTCGACGACCAGCAATGGATACGAGAAGCTGGATGATGTTGTGTGATGATATGTATCCCCCACTCGTTGTTGTTGCTCACCCATTCGATTCACCCCCCTATCATTGTATTGTTGTTTGTCAGATCGTTCTCTCTCAATTATGTGTATCGATCTCTATATTCTTGAATGTTCCATGCCTAATATTGTAGTGCATATTCTCGCCTATTATTCTATTTGGTCAGATCGTTCTCTCTCTATGTATGTGTATCGATCTATATATCGTGATCATTCTATACCTAATATTGTATGGCATATTCTCGCCTATTATTTTATCTATTTGCTATTGTTGTGCCTTGTGCTGTAATAAACTGATTTTGTTCAATATTTTTTATTGGGGATGGGTGGGCTTGGCTTGGGGACTTTTGGGCTTTGCCTTTTCGTCTCTTCCACTCGTTTCCTCCTTCCCTGTCTTCTCTGTTGTGGATGGTCTTCTCTTGAGTTGAATAGTTTCACAATTTTGAGTGATTCATTCCTTCATCCCTTAAAAAACGACACACGGCATTGGCCAATTTCAAATGTTTAGAAGATGGCACTTTATTAAACCATTCCTTTTAAAAAAGCATTGACAAGCTTAAACTAGCAATTCAGGGAGCTGGACATTTTGATTGTTTATGAAAGAAATTGTTAGTATTCAGCAGCAACAGGCACTGATCAGTAGAGATGGGATTTTTAGTTGCTAAAAACCCAAAAATAGTTAACTATTGTGATGGGGCATAACCTCATCACCCCCGCCGGACACCGACAGTTCCAACTGTCGGGTGAACTCTGATCTCTTCCAATGCACAATTGCACGGAAGGGCAAACAAACAAACAAAAGAGGAAAAGGACCCCGCAGAGACGGGCGAAGAGAAACAGAGGAAATAGTGCATCTGTCTGACCTAACAGTCAGACAGAGACACGCCCGCGTCCAACGGCTGGAGGATGGCGTGGAAAAGAGGACCCCGCCGTTTTGGCGGGAAGAGAAAGAGAAAACAGACGTGAATGCGACCATTTCGCACATTCACAGTTCAAAGGAACGGATTAGCGCCGTTTCCTGCACTTTCGTGCGGGAACCAAGCACTTTTCGTGCTGGAACTCGTCGGAACCCCGCCCACCCCAATGGGGGGGAGACGGGAGGAGTTAAAAGGCGGGCAAGGAGAAAGAGGAGTCAGTCTTTTGACCAATCTTTGACCAACCTCGAGCCATTCTTATTTTTGTTCTGCAACGCGACGACAAAGCTCACCTGATATTTCATCATGCTGACGACGAACAACCGCGCTTATGGAGCTGAGAAGCTGAGCCGTGGGGGCTCCCTCGCCGTATCCGACGTCCGGGTAGGACGCCATAAGGGTGTTTCGGAACGGGAGGAGAGCAGCGGACTTGGCCGAAAGAGCCATGAGGACCGCGGTGCTTCGGCACTCAGCGTGTCTGGGATAAAAGGAGGGGCCAAGTGCCCGGGAGGAACGCGTGGGAGTGACTTGCAAGTGGCACTCAGTGCCGAAAGCTTTAATTTGAAACCGGAACGATTGCGAGTTGGACTCAGTCCAGACCGAAATGGGCCTGGGAGAAATCCCGGTGAGATGCAGTTGGGGCTTAGTCCCGATCGCGTCCGGTTTAACGCCTTTTGGCCTAGGGAGGAGAAGGCCCGATGGTTTCAGAGGGAAGCCGAGCGGATTTGGTCCTGGCGAAAGGCCAGAGATGGGGAACTCAGCCCCGGAGGATTGCAGGTGGGACTCAGTCCCGAAAGCTTCACTGAAACCCAGATCCCGCCTCAGGTGAAGGACGAGACTAAGCCCGCGAGGGCCACTAACGTGGTCCGCGGAGCAGATTTGCAAGTTGGCCTCAGGTCAGAAAGCCTTAATTTAAATCTCACATCGCCTCAGGCAAAGGCCGAAACTAAGCCCGCAAGGGCCACGAAAGTGGCCCACGGGGCGCCCGATCTTTCGGTTACGAACGTGGACTCTCCCGCGAAGTTCAAGCAGTACTTCGGGAGTGAAAACTTGGGATTTGAACCCAAAGAGGACCCCATCTCCCCTGACGGGGGGATGGAGATGAGCCATGAAAACATGCTTTCCAAATTCGAAGGTACAGCTCGCCCGAACACATTGGGAGAGTTGGTGAAATCGACCACTGGGAGTGGACCTGATCAGCGCGCTGATCACTGCGCAGCGGAAGCTAAGGACTGGGATGAGGGAACCCGAGTGTTCATGCTGTCCGCTAACGGGGGGAAACTCCCGGAGGGTGGCGAGTACTCGGTGGCCGGCCGAGAGAGAGTGGAGAATGGGCCCAGCACTCACTCGAAGCCTGGCCTCGGGACCTTGACATCGGAAACGGTGATCCCGGTCCCGATCACCCTCGGAACCCTGACCTCCCAGGCCATGGAGGCTCGGACTGGAACATATTTTTATTCTTTTACTGGTCGCCCCGGATGTGGGCAGAAGAAATATTTTTATTCTTTTACTCTATTTTAGTTTTTTACCACAAATATGTAGTTAAAGCCAAAAAAAAGGCCAAAATAGTTTTTTAGTACCATTTTTATTGCATTTTTATGAAGGAATATTGGCCCAAAAAAGGTCCAAAATAGTTTTTAAAAAACATCTTTAAAATGCTTCAAAACCATCTAAAACATGTTTTTCGTGCATATTTCACTAAATAAATGAAAATAAAAAAAGTTTACAAACTAAAAATCCCATCTCTACTGATCAGTGATCATGATCAGCAAGAATACATATTTATGGCAGGGCCGTAACCAGCAGAGGTCCGAGCAGGGCCTCTGCTGGAATATTGGACCCGAAGCGAAGCGGCGCTCAGCCAGCACTTTGACCAGGCGAGGAAGCTGGACGAGCTGATCTGTGCCCGCTGCAACGACGGGCTCACGCTGAACGAGCAGATTGTGAAAAATTATAACCGGGTTCAATTTGCTCATAACAAATTTTTTCGATTTTTGCGCAATTTATTTATTTGTTGCGTAAACGCGTCAGTAAAAATTTAATAAGAAAAACAATAAAATAGTCGCCAGAGCAAGGCCAATTTAAATCCATTTTTGAGGTCAGAATAGAACTTTGAAACGAAAAGTAGTTTGGGTTATAACTCGGTTCAAATAAAACTTATTTAGAGAAACAAACTTGATGTCCTAAGATAGCAGTAAAAATTAGCTATAGAATGAGCCTAAGCCCATCTGAATTGGCTTAGTGTAAAGTACAAAAAATTCAAAAAGTGTACAAAATATTCAAAAGGTGATTCTTCACAAAAAGGGTCAAAATTCGTCGTCCGAATCGAAAGGGCCGTTGGCGCCCCCCTGTTGTTGGTTTTCCCTCTCCATCTGGCTCAGTCTGGGCATCAGTTCGCTCTCTTTTTGGGTGTAGGCCAGGAATTTTTTCTGAAATTTTAGGATTTTTTAAAGACCGGATCGTTCGAACCTGAAGTGTTGCGCTCTCTTCCGGGCTGACACCCTGGGCCGCCTGGCTGAGCACCAACCGGCAGATTTGGTCCAGACGGACCTGCAACTTCTCCAGCTGAAATATGTCGGCGGCGCCGCTGTCGCCGACGGAGCCCAAATCCACGTCCAACAGACTGGCCAGGAAGTCGCGCATCAGAGCCGTTGATCTGGCCTCTGAAAATATGGCAGGAAAATCGTAAATTCCAGAAGCAAATAAAGGTTTTAAACAAAATTTTTGCAATTAAAAAAATTGTTGTGAGAATTCCATTAATTTTCTCCTACCTCCAACTGTTCGGTCCATGCCGAATTTGACGGCGGACAGCGCGATTTGGGAGGGGGAATAGAGGAGCATCACGTCGGTGAGCAGGGAATTCTGGAAAAAGAGAATCAAAGCATGGTTAAGGATTTAGTATATTTCCGATTTTTGGGTTTTTTTAGAGTTTCGAATTCTCCGCATTTGTTTTACCTTCAAAAAGTCGCTGGCAATGCTCCGGATGCTCTCCAGGTCGAACTCGATCTCCGCCAACTGTCTGCTGATCCGGCTCTTCATCTCGATCAGATGGCCCTCAAAGGGCCTGTAGGGACAGTGTACGGTCAGATTGTAGTCCAGTTTCAGCATCACGTCCGGCTCCAGGGTCAGCACCGTCTCCGTGTTGTACTGGCGAGTGCCATTCCTACCGGGGAAAGAAAATAATTTTCCAAGGGTAGAAAATTATAAATCCAAAATTTAGAAAAAACGGATATTATTTTTNNTTTTTTTTGTATTTTTGCACTTTTTTACTCAAAAAGTAGTTAAAACAGTAAAAAAATGAAAAAAAAAACTATTTTTGGTTTTCAAATGAAAAGGGTCCCCCCTGTTAATTTGTGGGTTTTCAAAAACGGCCTTCTTTAAAGTAGTGCCGATTTATTTGTTCTTTCAGCAAAAAAAAACTCGCCCTTATGAGATTATTTAGGGTTTATAAAACTTTTTATATAAATATTTTTTATAAAATAAAAACTGCAGAAGTAGCCAAATAATTAATTTGGGAAATTTTTACTTGAGGTTGTCCACAAAGTTGTCAATGGAAATGTTGAACTCGTCCACCTTAGCGGCCAGATAATAGCATGCCATCATCTGACCGGGGAATTCTGATCGATCGGAGGATTGGCCCCGTATCCCCTGACCCACCACATTCTTCGGGTAGTACTCCATGGCCGACTCGCGCAAATAGAAACGCTTGAAGTAAGCGAACGCGATCCATCGCACCGAGGGCCACATCTCGGGCCGGAACTCGTCGCCAAACCTGAAAAGTTCGACCTTGGTCAAAGCCCCAAAGTTCGAACAGCAACAATTCACTTGATCCCGGACTCGCTCACAATCCTGCAGATCACCGCCTCCTCCCGCGCCGTCAGAAAGTCCGCTTCGCCAGCAATGTCCGGTAGCTCCGCAAGGACGGGTCGAAATCTGCAAAAAAAAACTTCGGTGAAATTTTAAAAATTCCGAGATGCTATAAGTTGCTCCGAATAGATCTCAAAGTTAAAATCTCAAAGGAATTTTAATTATCGAGATTGTCCGCGGGAACGATCTGTGATCAAAAAGGAGATTACGGACCTTAATTTGAATTTATTAGTTGAATCAAAATCCCATCCTGATGAGAAGCTCGAATGCCGAGTTCTAAACCGGGTCCAGACCATGCCAAATTCCTGAACTTTCTACCCTTCGCCCCTCGTTAACCTTTCAATGTGTTTGGCATTTGCGGACTTGCGCATCTGGTCCAGCTCCCCCTCCGATTGGAATGTCCAATTTTGCTTCTGCGTGCTCGTCGGGAACATTGCTTTGAGAAATTTTTTGAAAAAAAAGAATTTTATAATCCAAAATATCGTCATGAACCGCAACCGCAAATCATGGATAAATGAACACATAAAATGCATAAAAATAATAAAATTCCTTATTAAATAAGTACAAATCGGTGGGGCCATGTCATGCCAATTGAAGTAAATATACGAAAGGAACGATGAGAAAGGGGGTAAATGGAGGAATGATGGGTGGGGATGACAAGATCAATATACCGTATGCCTTTCATCACATATCACTGTGGTGGTGGCAGTGGAATATCGTCGACGACAACCAACGGACCCAAATCAACTTGTCCGACAGGTTCCCCTACGGATTCCTCCTCCTCCTCCGGCGGGTTCTTTCCACTTTGTTGCTGTTGTTGTACTCCTTCGTCTTCTTGTTGCTGCTGTTTTTGCTGTTGCACATCATCCGCTTCTGCTGGTGTCGCTGCCGCACCTCCGTAGTCGTGATCCTCCATCCGTGATCCTCTTCCTCCTTCCTCCATTTC
This sequence comes from Rotylenchulus reniformis, assembly GCA_001026735.1. Classification (NCBI taxonomy): domain Eukaryota; kingdom Metazoa; phylum Nematoda; class Chromadorea; order Rhabditida; family Hoplolaimidae; genus Rotylenchulus; species Rotylenchulus reniformis. The sequence continues at coordinate 6,914 of LDKF01004037.1, read as the reverse complement.
TTCTCCTCCTCCTTTTTGGCCTCCGTTAACTTCTTTTTCTTCCCCTCCTCTCATTCCTCCTCCATCTTCTTTCTTTTCCTCATCCTTTTCCCCATTTGTTGTCTCTTCCGCATCCACCGGGGATGTTCCTCCTCCTCCATCCTTCTCTTTTTCCGTCGTCTCTTCGTTCTGCTTCTCTTTCTCCTTCTGTTGCTGTTGTGCCGTTGAAACATTGGATTTTCTGGCCAAAATGGACGATTTGAACTGTTTTCGCGGGGATGTGCCGGAGGACGATAGGTAGCCGGGCAATGCGGGGCCGAGGATGTTCCGCTCGATCTTCGGGTCCGGCAAGTACGCTTTCGGGTTGGACCAACTCACAATCTGAAATCGCAAAATATCTGTGATGATCAAAATATTGTGAAATTATACAAAAGCTACCTTGCCCGTGGTGTACATCACTCGGCCAGGATGATAAGGGTCCACCAGACAGGTCAAAATGTCGGCCTGAATTTCAAAAAAAAAACATAAGATCGTTGAAAACGGATTTTTATTTAAATTTATTGAAGTTCTTGAATTACAGTTCTTTGTAAAGCCCCACCTTTTCCTTGTCCATGCATGGCACTCCGGGACTCACATAATCGTCCGGTGCAATGTGTAACATTGTGCAGTGGCGGTACCTTAATTGGTCAATATTTTAGCAAAAATAATATTTGTAGAGATTTATATTTTTAATAAGAAATTAACCAAAATTTAAAAATGGGATAAAAGGACGGGGATGAATTTAAAAAACACCGTTTGAAACGACAAATTATCATTTTTTGAGCAATGACCATACATGAGATGAACGCGCATGTCGCTGCAGAAGAACGCGCCCGCATCACAGAGGGAACACCTGAGAAAAGAGTAAAAATATATCAAGCTTATGACACAAAATTTTTAGTCAGGGTTCTGATCGAAAAATTTTCAAAATAAGGACGTCAAGATCAAAAAATAAGGATTTTCGTTACTAAAATAAACAAAAATAAGGACGCTTCAAAAAATGTTTTTATACCACTTGAAATTCAGAAATAATGAATCAAAAATCGTATTTGTCGCCACTCATAATCAATTTGAGCAATTTGGGGGTTGAAATGAGCAATTCATAAAACTTGGAACAAATCGAGATCATAAATGAAGGAATTTCGGGTGCCTGTCCAGTGGGCCGAATAAATGAAAAACTCTTTCCACGCTTGGTTTTTTTGAAAAATTTCATAGTGTAGGGAGTCGGCGGTCCCGATAGGGGCCGCCGGAGAAAATTTTGAAAATTTAGACCTGGTTTTCTCTTGAAAATTGGTCACTTTTTAGGACATTATTTTGGAGAAAATTCATTGTGTAGCCGGCGGTCCCAATAGGGGCAGCCGGAGAAAATTTCGAAAATTTAGATCTTTTTCCTTAACAAAATGGGTTACTTTTTAAGGCATTGTTTTTTAGAAAATTCTCGGCGGTCCCGATAGGGGCCGCCGGAGAAAATTTTGAAAATTTAGACCGGATTTTCTCTTGAAATTTGGTCACTTTTTAAATAAAAATTTCCAAAATCCCAAAAATAAGGACAAAATAAGGGATAAATAAGGACTCGGGTCCAAAATAAGGACAAATCTTACAAATAAGGACAGATCCGATCCCTGTTTTTAGTGACAAAAATTTGCATAAGAAAGCTTACCGTATTCGCATGACCCGGATGTGTGAGACCATATGACGTCGTCCGTCCTGAAAATTAATGTTTGGAGTTTCTCGATATTCTAAAAAAGTGAAAATTGTTGATTTTACTAGCAAACCATTAAATTTTTAAAGGGTTCGAGGCTCAATTTCTAGTCAATTCCCACCTTTATGCACTTGAGCACCTCTCCGCACTCGCCACATTGCCAAAGGCCATCGCTCATCGCGGCCGTGTTGAACAACGGCTTCAACGGTTTGAAGAAGAGGTCACGTTGGAGTTCGGTGAGGTACACCGGCACTTGGGTCAAATCCTGAAAAAATGTCAGAAAAATCATCCAAAAATCCCAAATTTGGACCTTCGGCTTGGGCGGCGCAGGTTCTCGAGCAGTTTCTTTCACTTCCAATGGCTTCCCGCCTGTGCCCTTCTTCTTCTCCGTGCCGAGCACAGAAAACTCCTCCGACAAGTCCATGGCGTTCAAATTCTGCTTCCGACGCGAAGAACCTAAAAAATTGTCAGCGGTGAATAACCCTTCTAAAAAATCTTTAAAAAACTATCTAAATAAGGTTCTTGGCCCAAAAAATAAAAATGATGCAATTACAGCTATAAAAAACTGGAGTTGCCCTTCCAACCATCTGACCTGCAGTCGATGATGAAGATGATGCCTGCTGCTGATGTTTGCGCAAGTCCTCCTCCCGCACCTTCTTGGCGTTCGGCGTGTAGAACACCATCTCCTCCCGGTCTGTAGAGGTCCGTATTATACGTATGATTATTAATTTATACGTGTAGAATAAGGTACAGTAACTTACATCGGCCTGTGATCATGGTCGGCAGTTGATCTTTGGTCAGAGGCGAGGCGATGTTCTGCTGTTTTTGGCCCTTCGCCGTTGGTGTCTCGTGCCTGTGGAAAATTGACACGTATGATTATCAAATTTCCCTATTTGTATTGGTCTTTTCCTACCCGTCTCTGCTGCTGTCCTCCTCAAGTTCCGCCTGCGACTCGGGCGGCGACAGGGTCCCCGCCGGTTCCGGACTTTGGGTCCGCTCCTCTCTGATCAGTTTGGGCGGTTCCGGTTGATCTGATGTGCCGTTCTCCTCTCCCATGATCGACGGGGGCAACACAAAGTCTTCCACCGGCGGAATTTGTTGTCCATTCGCCCTTTTCTCTTCCCCAATCCGCTTGAATGATGATGATCCACCACCGCCGTTGATCAGTTTTGGCTTCTTCGATCTCGGCTTTCCAAATGATCGGCTATTGTGCTTCCTTTTCTGCGAACCGCCGGAGGCCTAAATTGGTGTGAAAATGAATGAAATTCGCGATAAATTCGGCATTCTGGTCAGGATCGTAGCCAGGAAAAAAAAATACAAGTAAATAATAGAATAGTTCCGAAAGAATTGGAGTGTAAGACTTCGCCTACCTTGTTAGTGGACACAGGGGACAAAAATTTCTCCGGCAGAAAATTCCAGTTAATTTTCCTAATTTTTTAAAGGTGAGGGGGGGGGGAGGACACATGCCCTAGCTGCACTCCTCGTGATGGATGATTCGGGTCCCTACCGATGGTTTAGTCTTTGGTGGCTTTGGAGTGCCCTCATTCGAATGGACAGCGGAAGTGCTGCGCGACTGTGTGTTGCGAGATGCAATGTGATCAGCAGCGACAACCATTTGGGTGTCGGATGGTTTGACCCTTTTGTCTTAAAAATTGTTTTCTGTCAAGTTTGGGTCCATTTTCGGGATTCGGTTCGGGTTTCTACCTCCCGTAGTGCGTCTCCGATTCTGTTGTTCCGACTCCCCTGTCTCTGTCATGAACTTCCGGTTCGGCTTTCTGGGCCGCTTCTCCCGCGTGTTACCATTCCCTCCACCAAATCCGCCGCCCTCCGCCTTTCCGTTTTCCTCGTCCTCTTCCTCTGGCGTTGTGTCCTTCTGCGTCAATTTGGCCATTGCATTTGTTTTGGAGTTTAGCAACTAAAAATAAATTATTATTATTATTATTTCAGGGATAAGCAAAGGATTTTTTGAAAAAATCCTTTTGTTTTATATTTTTACATTTTTTAAACTATTTATTGCAGAGAAATCCAAGTTGAGTTCGCAAAATTTTATTAAATTTCTGATTTTTTTTTTGGATAATACTGTTGTCCTCTTGATCCTTCCCACTTGCCTGATCAATTTTCCTGGCCTCCTCCTCGTCGATCAGCCTGATTCTGCCCCCTTCGTCCGATGCCATCACATTCATTTGCAACATTGGCATTCCATCATCGGGGTTTCCCTTCTTTGGCCCATCATTGCTTCCGCCCTTTCCGCTGTTCTTCTTTCCCCTAATTCCCCCTCTCTGGATCCATTCTTTCAATGTCACTGCCGCTTCGATGTGCTAAATGTGCAAATTTCTCGTCAATGATAATTTTATTAAAAATTTCGAATAAGAGATCAATTTTCTGAGCTGGCTAGCAAAAAAAATGAAAGGGGAAAATTGTTTAAATGATTTTCTCAATCATATATCAAGGGCGTCGCCAGGAAAAATTTTCGGGGGGNATATTTGTAGAGATTTATATTTTTAATAAGAAATTAACCAAAATTTAAAAATGGGATAAAAGGACGGGGATGAATTTAAAAAACACCGTTTGAAACGACAAATTATCATTTTTTGAGCAATGACCATACATGAGATGAACGCGCATGTCGCTGCAGAAGAACGCGCCCGCATCACAGAGGGAACACCTGAGAAAAGAGTAAAAATATATCAAGCTTATGACACAAAATTTTTAGTCAGGGTTCTGATCGAAAAATTTTCAAAATAAGGACGTCAAGATCAAAAAATAAGGATTTTCGTTACTAAAATAAACAAAAATAAGGACGCTTCAAAAAATGTTTTTATACCACTTGAAATTCAGAAATAATGAATCAAAAATCGTATTTGTCGCCACTCATAATCAATTTGAGCAATTTGGGGGTTGAAATGAGCAATTCATAAAACTTGGAACAAATCGAGATCATAAATGAAGGAATTTCGGGTGCCTGTCCAGTGGGCCGAATAAATGAAAAACTCTTTCCACGCTTGGTTTTTTTGAAAAATTTCATAGTGTAGGGAGTCGGCGGTCCCGATAGGGGCCGCCGGAGAAAATTTTGAAAATTTAGACCTGGTTTTCTCTTGAAAATTGGTCACTTTTTAGGACATTATTTTGGAGAAAATTCATTGTGTAGCCGGCGGTCCCAATAGGGGCAGCCGGAGAAAATTTCGAAAATTTAGATCTTTTTCCTTAACAAAATGGGTTACTTTTTAAGGCATTGTTTTTTAGAAAATTCTCGGCGGTCCCGATAGGGGCCGCCGGAGAAAATTTTGAAAATTTAGACCGGATTTTCTCTTGAAATTTGGTCACTTTTTAAATAAAAATTTCCAAAATCCCAAAAATAAGGACAAAATAAGGGATAAATAAGGACTCGGGTCCAAAATAAGGACAAATCTTACAAATAAGGACCTTTTATTTTTATAAGATTGGGACCCCTCAAAATAAGGACAATCCTTATAAATAAGGACAGATCCGATCCCTGTTTTTAGTGACAAAAATTTGCATAAGAAAGCTTACCGTATTCGCATGACCCGGATGTGTGAGACCATATGACGTCGTCCGTCCTGAAAATTAATGTTTGGAGTTTCTCGATATTCTAAAAAAGTGAAAATTGTTGATTTTACTAGCAAACCATTAAATTTTTAAAGGGTTCGAGGCTCAATTTCTAGTCAATTCCCACCTTTATGCACTTGAGCACCTCTCCGCACTCGCCACATTGCCAAAGGCCATCGCTCATCGCGGCCGTGTTGAACAACGGCTTCAACGGTTTGAAGAAGAGGTCACGTTGGAGTTCGGTGAGGTACACCGGCACTTGGGTCAAATCCTGAAAAAATGTCAGAAAAATCATCCAAAAATCCCAAATTTGGACCTTCGGCTTGGGCGGCGCAGGTTCTCGAGCAGTTTCTTTCACTTCCAATGGCTTCCCGCCTGTGCCCTTCTTCTTCTCCGTGCCGAGCACAGAAAACTCCTCCGACAAGTCCATGGCGTTCAAATTCTGCTTCCGACGCGAAGAACCTAAAAAATTGTCAGCGGTGAATAACCCTTCTAAAAAATCTTTAAAAAACTATCTAAATAAGGTTCTTGGCCCAAAAAATAAAAATGATGCAATTACAGCTATAAAAAACTGGAGTTGCCCTTCCAACCATCTGACCTGCAGTCGATGATGAAGATGATGCCTGCTGCTGATGTTTGCGCAAGTCCTCCTCCCGCACCTTCTTGGCGTTCGGCGTGTAGAACACCATCTCCTCCCGGTCTGTAGAGGTCCGTATTATACGTATGATTATTAATTTATACGTGTAGAATAAGGTACAGTAACTTACATCGGCCTGTGATCATGGTCGGCAGTTGATCTTTGGTCAGAGGCGAGGCGATGTTCTGCTGTTTTTGGCCCTTCGCCGTTGGTGTCTCGTGCCTGTGGAAAATTGACACGTATGATTATCAAATTTCCCTATTTGTATTGGTCTTTTCCTACCCGTCTCTGCTGCTGTCCTCCTCAAGTTCCGCCTGCGACTCGGGCGGCGACAGGGTCCCCGCCGGTTCCGGACTTTGGGTCCGCTCCTCTCTGATCAGTTTGGGCGGTTCCGGTTGATCTGATGTGCCGTTCTCCTCTCCCATGATCGACGGGGGCAACACAAAGTCTTCCACCGGCGGAATTTGTTGTCCATTCGCCCTTTTCTCTTCCCCAATCCGCTTGAATGATGATGATCCACCACCGCCGTTGATCAGTTTTGGCTTCTTCGATCTCGGCTTTCCAAATGATCGGCTATTGTGCTTCCTTTTCTGCGAACCGCCGGAGGCCTAAATTGGTGTGAAAATGAATGAAATTCGCGATAAATTCGGCATTCTGGTCAGGATCGTAGCCAGGAAAAAAAAATACAAGTAAATAATAGAATAGTTCCGAAAGAATTGGAGTGTAAGACTTCGCCTACCTTGTTAGTGGACACAGGGGACAAAAATTTCTCCGGCAGAAAATTCCAGTTAATTTTCCTAATTTTTTAAAGGTGAGGGGGGGGGGAGGACACATGCCCTAGCTGCACTCCTCGTGATGGATGATTCGGGTCCCTACCGATGGTTTAGTCTTTGGTGGCTTTGGAGTGCCCTCATTCGAATGGACAGCGGAAGTGCTGCGCGACTGTGTGTTGCGAGATGCAATGTGATCAGCAGCGACAACCATTTGGGT
>LDKF01004036.1:0-17614 GCA_001026735.1 Rotylenchulus reniformis | reverse complement strand
CCCCCATCAGGTTTTTATGGTCATACATCCCATTAATAAAATGTCGGCAATGTTGCCTCGGGCCGAAACTGTTTTGTCGGACTTTAGACCCGCCGAATGCACTTTTCAAAAACAAAACCCATCGAAAAGTCTGGGCGGCCTGACACGACTCTTTCTTTGCCCTTCGTCTTTCCGCCGACAATTAGTCGCGACTGCCCCTGTGACGACATGAGGTCGCTAGAAACCACTGAGTTGGGCGGAGTTGTGGGTGAGCGACAAATGGTTGTGGGGGTGGAGTTGCGCCTATAAAAGAGTTGTGGGGATCCCCATGGCAATCACATCCCCTAACAGATAATAAAACTTCATCTGATCACTCTGATCAGTACAATTCCATTCCAAACCCAAACCAAAACAATGATCAGCATCATTCACCCGCCAACCGAAACTGTCGAATTCACGCCTGGCCATAGCAGATCAGGGATGGAACGGTAAGAAGAGCATGAGAATTATATATGATTTTTAGAAGTTAAAATCGTTAACTTACCTAAAACGATTCATTCATCGTTTCTATTTCACTTATATTTATATATTTTCAGAATGCGCAAAGTGTATTCCTCCCCGTGTCTTCAATTGAACTTTTCACTGCGCAAGTCGTGCAGCGGATGTGGATTGGACAGACGCGGATCCAACGGACTCACGGATGAGTGTTGCAGCAGGAGTTAGTGGGAGAACGCGGAATGAATAAGGAAGACACGAAGACGGACGAGAAATTCGGCAAGTAATCCGCACGAAAGTCTAACTCTTCGAGGAAATCCGACCCCGGACGGACGATGAGGAGGACGACTCTCACTGGAAAACTAGTCAGGCGATGGACGGATGTGGACTCTTGCCATGAATATTTTTGTCCCCACTAGTCAACATTTTGCAGCATTTTAATGCAATCAATTTTATGTACAAAATTATATGTACAAAAACTGAAAATTGATAAATATTTGACATATATCGTTATTCAATTTGGTTTGTAAGTTCCGAAATGTCTCAACATAGTTGATGGACAATATTTCGTGTATCTTCCATGTTTTTTTGGAAAAATTATTTAGATTTCTTACATGATATGCTGCATATCAAAATTTGTAAAATGCAACAATTAAGAATTTGGCAATGGTGTCTTTTACCTGTTCAATGATTGAAAAAATCAAATAATAGTTGTAATCTTAGATCTTGATTTGATGATGGGATAAATCTGACATTTTTTCCTGATTAGCACATTTACATGTTAGTCACCCGTTCAAACCCTAGACCCCTTCAAACCCCCTCGAATATAATGTTCATAATCAAAATTATTTAAAAAATTATTCAACAGGAGCGATCATCTTGCTCGATTTTATGCTAATTTTCCATTAAAAATTCCATATTAAACATTTTCTCTTTAACAAGGGAGGATATGATTTTTCGCTATCCTTTAGGCGTGGTCTTCGGTGCAGCGCCGTTCTTCGGCGTTTAAAATCATTAGAAAATCATTATAAAAATTCCGACCCTTTGTAGCCCAAGTAAATATGATACTGCCGCGGTTAGCGCGGATTCCCTAAATTGGAATGGAAATCGAGATGCGGCACCTTGGGAACCCCCCTTATAATTGTAATTCAATTTTTAATTTAACATGTGGATCTTCCCTTTCCCGGCGACAACACATGAAAACACGAGAAAAGATTTCTCAATAAGATCAAAAAGACCAAAAAAAATAAAACGATGTTGAGATCTGATGAGTTCTGACGATATTGTGCTCTGATCTCACCCTTCCCAAAAAGGAAAATTGTTTGAAAAACATTCATACGGAAAACAATAAGAAGATAAAAGTACATCGCCATCAACCAAAATTAATTATAAACATCCATTATCAAAATATAAATTTTAATGGATGTAATGATTTTGAAATTATTAATTTTTCAATATACATAAAATATAATTAAAAACATTTCACTAGACTTATTATTGGTTCTGTTTTCTTATTTATTTCAGTCTTATTTTTTTCTAAAAATAAGAGGGTCGAAAATGTTTATGTGAAACTACATCTTTGCTAGCGTCTTTAAATAATATCACAATTCAAACAAACTTTATACATTTACACCTTTAAAAATATCCAGCATACGGATTTTTGGACAATTTGACGACCCTTAGAGAGGGGTCCCCTAATTTTTGAATTGAGGAACATAGTAAAAAGGATCCCATAGAGTCCAATTCGCGATATTTCGGAGTTGAAAAAATTTATTAATTTATTTGAATATTCGGTGAACTCATTTATTCGATAAATCTTTATTTGACCACAGAATAAAAAAATACCATTTCATAAAAAATAAAACATTTCTTTATTATGATAATAGTTTATTTTACTGATGAGTGAGTGCCGTATTAACTAGTTGTTTTCAAGAAATACATATTTCTTAAAATCGTAAATATTGATCAAAACGATTTATTGTGTGATTAATCTATTTTAAGCTATAAAAAACATCAATTCTTATTAAAAAATGAGGTGATCGAATCTAGTATTGGTATTGGTGCAGATAGAGATGGTCTCAATGTGTTGCGTGAAGCCTCTTTCTCGAGAATCTTTCTCTCAACCTGAGCCTGTTGGCCACATCCATAAAATCGACGGCATTGTTGAGCTCATCAATCACTGAAAACAATGATGCAAGTGGTTTAAATGAAAAGGAAATGAAGCGATTTTAATTTAAAAATTGAGTGATTTTGGTGGATTATTTAGGTGGGATTGTTTTGAAATTTATCATCATCAATAACACAATTTTTAAATGGCCTAAATATGTAGTATTAATGTATCAAAATATCTGCATATATATCCCTTGAATTAATTAATTTATCGAACAAAATTTTTGCAACATAAAGAATAATATAAAATTTAATGTTATTAGATTTCACAAAAAAAATTACTAAAAATTCTTCTTCTTAAATTAACAAGTGTAATCTCAACTTCTATTTTCAATGGTAGAGCAGCAGCTCGTCAATTACTCATTTACCTTGATCATTTGGAGGCATTTGGCCAGGCGGTGCTGGCTCTTCATGTTGTTCTGGCGATGCTGGATGTACTTGTTGGGCTTGATGGTGGGGGTGTTTCGGGGAGGGATGTGAAGGCGTGGTTGCAGTGATTAGCAGGGCCTAATAGGGGGGAGTTGTCTTTTTTTTTATTAGTCAAAAATATCAAAATGAGATTAATAATTTAATTTGTTAATAATAAAGTATAAAGAATAATTAGTTATTAGTTTCTTAAGAATTTTGTCCAACAACCTCATTTACCACGTAGTATGTTTACATATAAGAGTTTCTATGGTGGAAGAACGTTAAAAAGTTAATTAAGAGTGTTAAAAATAACATAAGACCATGTCGCTTAGAATTAGACTTTGTTAGGCAATTTTAAGCTATATCTTGTATTTGTGCAATAGTTCAACAATTATTGCTAACACATTATTAGGTTTTTTACCAAAGATTAATAAAAAATGATATGTTTTCAATTTATTATGTGCTTTTAGTCCCTGTAATTACATGTACTTAAGTAATAAACATAAGAGTGTATTCAATCTATCTTATTGTTTTATGGGGTATACTAGTTAGTGAATAAATTGCGATGATGTGGGTATTTGTTCATTTCTATTACCGTATTTCCTGTATTAGACCTCCCGGGGGATTTATTTTTCAACCCCCCTCCAGAGGGGGGGTCTATTACAGGGGGGACTAATTGCAGGGGGGGATTTGTTTTTCAACCTCAGCCGTGAAGAGGGGGGTACTATTTTTCGACTCCATTTTTTTGAGGAAGAAAATTTTTGAGGAGAAAATTTGCATAATAATCAATGTCGACCTGTCATTCAACTCTTATCTTCCCTTGTGGTATAGAGGATAGTGCTGTAGACTGCGGCCTCAACCCTTTGGGTTCGAGTCCCGGTGAAAGAAATCAATTTTTTCATAACTTTTTATCAAACAAAAACTAAAAAGAATTTTTTTATTCATTTGCGAACAAAATATTTTTTATATTAAAAATATATGGTTTATAGGGGAACATTATATCCTGCAGCTAAAATTGAAATTACAAAATACACCCCTAAAGATGAGCTCCCGGACCAAAATCACCCCTAAAGATGAGGTCCCGGACCAAAATACACCCCTAAAGATGAGGTCCCGGACCAAAATACACCCCTAAAAACGGGGTTCTAAAAAGAAAATAGACCTAAAATTTTACCAAGATGAGAAATGCTCACGTTTTTGATGAAATAGACTACGATAGCGATTATTCCATTGAATTTTGAAAATTTTTCTTTTTCCATATATAAAAAATCAAATTTTTGATTAGTACCCCCGGGGGTCCTAATGCAGGGGGGGATTTATTTTTCAACCCCCCTCCAGAGGGGGGTCTATTGCAGGGGGGGACTAATTGCAGGGGGGACTTAATACAGGAAATACGGTATTCTAGTATTTGCTGGCATTCAGCATAGCAACTTATTTGAGTTTAAAAAGTTGTTAAAGAATTACCGGTGATGGGAAAGGGTGCCTTGTTCCGCTGGGTGTTGTTCCTCTCCTATCAGTCTCTCCCGATGATTGGGTTTGTTTTTCCAAAAGATGTTTGTTCTTTTCCATGATCCGATGTTTTCGTTGCTGAATTTAATTAATAAAATCCCATAGTTTTTCCTTTAAATTGGTGTTATTATTTTTTCACTATATTTAGTATATTCTATCCTATAATTATAGGATTCTCGACCCTTAAACAGAGATAGATTTCTTAAATTTTATTTGCTTAACTTTTATTGTCTCTCCAGGCCATAACCTTTTTTCTTCCCTTCACTTATTAGATATTTTTTTTCATTATCTTCTTTACACTATATCATCTATTATAAAATGCTAATGTTAGGAATGTTTATTTTTTTAATCCTTCTTGGTGCTCCCTCAATTTTTGTCATATTAATTTAAAATATTATCTGAACAGTTACTTGTTTAGGCAATCATTTATTTCCCATTTACCTCCTCCAAAATGTGCTGTCTGTCCTTCTCGAGCTTGTGCCGATCTTTCTCCACCTGTTCCCTCATCGTTTGCAACTCTTTTTGTTGCTTTTTGAACAATTCGTTCCTTCTTTTGGCAATTTCCAAAAAATTGCCCTCAACGCTGGAGGAAATTTCGCGCAAAGGAGGACGAAGATTAGGGGCCGGCACGGTCCTTCGTGGAGGGAGAGAGGCTAAAAAATAAAAATGCTTGTTATATGAATAATATTGGATTAAATAGTTATTATATGCTTATAAATTTTTAAATAATACTTGAATTTATAAATGCAAATTATAAATTCTTTGCATTTTAATTTTTTTAGCATTCACATTATTCGATTTACCCTTTGGAATCGCTGATGCTTTTGCTGAATTCGATTTTCTTGAAATGGATCCAACATTCGTTACTCGCGGCATAAAAAGAGATCCACTAAACTTTAATTAATAATTATTAAAACAAAGTTTAAGCCCTTTCAAAAAAAACTAGCGAAACGAATTTATATTCATACTAAAAGCATGAAGCCATAAATTATTTTAAAGATATATAAACAAAGCTCTTTATTGAAGCTGAAAATAATCAAATAAACACTGCCAAATATAATTTTCTGTGTTTAAAAGCATAAATCTCTTAATTTACTGAGCGTTTGAACTCGTTCTTTATAAGATTATTATAAGATTACATACTGTAAAAGGAAGGATTCGAAGTTTAAAAGCATAATTATATAAAAAATCATTCTATTAGAGCGGCATTCTTTTACAGGGTAAAATTATTTCGAAAACTTCTATTTAATAGGAAAAAATAAAGCAATTTAAATGAAAAATAATTTTACTTTTTAACCATCGTTTAATGGCCGGTACTTTGGTTCAAACAAAAAATATTATTAGCACAAAATAAACAAGTTCTTTCGAAATAAACAATTATAGATAAATGACTGATAATATGCATATATTTCTTAATTTTTCTAATTTCAACAAACCCCATTTTGCCTAATACCGTATTTCCTGTATTAGATCCCCCAGGGGATTTATTTTTTAATCTCCCTCCAGAGGGGGGGTCTATTACAGGGGGTGACTAATTGCAGGGGGATTTGTTTTTCAATTTCAACCATAATATCAATGATGACCTGTCATTTCTACTCCAATCTGCCCTGTGTCCTAGAGGATAGTACTATAGAGCTATAGACTGTCCTCTCTGCCCTTTGGGTTCGAGTCCAGCTGAGCAAAAATTATTTTTTTAAACTATTTTTCAGCCAAAAACTAAAAAGAATTTTTTGTTCAACCAAAAAAATTATATTCAAAATATATGGTATGTGAAAAATATTATTTTCGGTAGCTAAAATTAAGATTACTAAAATACACCCCTAAAAATGAAGTCTTTGACCAAAATACACCTCTAAAAATGAAGTTCTGGACCAAAATACACGCTTAAAAATGAGATCCTGGAAAGAAATACACCCTAAACCCCCCCCCGCACCTATTTTTTCATCAAACTCATTCCTCTGGACTACGCTTGAAATAGGTAATATTGGCCATATTGGCCAATATCTCATTCCATCGGGATCGGGATCATGGCCATCATCCGCCTCCGACCACACCTTTTGGCCTTTGCCCTTGCCGTGGGTTGCGACAGAAGGGACAAATTTGTTCTGATTGTTGTGGAGATCTTTCTGGGTTTTTGATGGTCATCGTTATGTTGTTTGGAGATCCCGACACTGAATTGTTTTGTGGAGGACAAAGTGCGGAAAAATATTTGTCCATGTTGGAGGAACATTCGACGGGGGATCAGCACAAACTGTTGGCCGCTGATCAGGTATGGAAAGCAAAATGAAAAATAAAAAGCAAATAATTAAAAAACAAAATTAATAAACAAATAAATATACACGAAGACACTCAAAAGGAAGCATTCTAAACTAATAAGCATAAGCATTTATTATAATCTTACCCTGGCATTGTGATGGTCTTGAATTGATTGAATCGAGATCTAAAGGGTAAAAATAAAGTTAAAAAAGCCTAAATGGTCAAATTGCCACCTCATTTCTTTTGCTCTTTGCGCTGCTGGCTAAAAAGATTGAAAAATATTAAAAATGAATTTTTGATTACTAATTTTACCACGAATAATTGGCGTTTCAGTGCATTTGGAGGGTTATGATGTTGTTGAGCAATAAATCCAAAAAATTCGCAGAGAAAAATTAATAAAAATGAGCAAGTGCCATGATGAATATTTCGCATTTTTTTAACTAACTAAATTATTAATGGAATAATAGTGCAATAATGAATTTTTAGATAAAGTTATTGATAGTTTATGGCCTATGTACTGTACGAATAAAAACAACAAATTTCGAAAATAAAATGGAAAAAATTGGTACAGTATCAATGATCAGAATAAGATTAAATTTTAAGAAGCGATTCTGCTGATTCTAACCATGCGATTAAGGAAATGATCAATCCACCGCTATACAGTGGACAGTGGACAGCTGTGTGTTTTGAAGTGATCGAAGGTTTATGTTTGCATGGAGGGGATGGGGTGGGGATGTTCCGGTTTTGGGCGCGAAAAGAAAATGCAAAAAGTGAAGGGAAAGGGAAAGGAAAAGGGGAATTTGGCTCAATTAGCGCATTCCATTCTTTGTTTCTCCCTCTCCTCTTGGTTTTCCGTTTCGATCCGATGGAACTTTTCTACTTTTCTGATCAACAGATCAGAGAATTTCTTTCTCTCTTACAAGTTAGGACATTTTATTTACATATTTGGGGAAATGCTTCCTCGCTTTTTCATTTTTATTGGCTATTTTTTATTGATATTGTTCTTGTGGAACCGTTCTATCGGACCAGATTACCTTTGGTGGGAGAGGAAAGGAAGCGGAAGTGGAAGGAAAACATTTTTTTATTACATAGGGATGATATCTAGCGACAAAATTTTTTTATATTATTAAATCTAATGAAAATTACCAAAAATATTAATTTTTTTCACTTTATTATTTGGTGATTTTATTTAGTTTAAGTTAAGAATTTGGAAGATCAGAAGATGAATGTGTTAGAAATAGTTTTTTTGCAGCTAAAGTCTATTCGGAAATACACAAATTGGATAGGATTTTAAAAATTGGAATTTCTCTTAGGCATTCGTTGTAAATTCAGAAAACAAAAAGATCCGGTTGATACATATGCTGGTTGGTATGCTGAATTAATCCGTTAATTAGTTCTTATTTCATTAGTGACCGATGTTCGCTGTTGCTGAAAAGAATGAAATCAGAGAAAAGGACTTTCTCTATTTTACCAACATCTCTTCAAATTTAAAAACTTATTTTTTCTATAAAATTTTTGGCTTAAATAATTTAAGCAATAGTAAAACAATAAAAAGAATATTCAACAAAAAATTATAATTGAGCATTATTTTGAGAATTGTGTTTACAAATAATAATTTTTAAAATTTTTGTGCAAAAAATGGTGGCAAGTTACGCCAAAGATGATCTTTTACCAAAACAAATAGTCCGATCTGCTGATCAGCGGTCCCAACAGAATGATCGGCCTTGGGCTGTGTGATGTTGGGTTGTTGTTATTGTCCCTTCCCGCGGCTTATGATCGGCGTCGTCATCCGCGCATGTTCGTTCCATTCGCCGATCCATCGCCGACCAAAACAATGGTCTGGGGAAACCAAACCTTTGTTCCTTGACGGGGCTCGGTTAGGTCATCCACCCGAAAAGCCCAATCGGCGGGGGAGGAGAGATTGGTTTATGGGAGGCAAATTGGGTGGAAAGGGGGGGATCATAAGAGAAGAGAGTCATAAAGAAAGGTAAAGAAGGGGAAAAGGAAGGGTGGAACAGGTTTGTCCGATCAGGGAGGGAGAAGGAGGTGATCAGAGGAGGAGGAGGACTTAACCAAAAGGGCCGGGAGCAGGAACGGGGACTTGGCCAAATTGAGTAACTATACCAATATTGGCAACGAGTCTCCCCGACCAGCGGCAGAGGGCGACAAAAATGAATTTTACAGCAGAAATGCTGAAAAGGGAAAGAATGTCAAGAATGAATCGAAAAAAACATAATTATACATATTTTGATAAAAAAGTTTTTAAAAGTATTTTAAACAAAGAAATTAATTGAAGCTATTACGGGTCGATATTTAACAAATAGGATTTAATAGATGTAAATATCAATAGATGGTAACTGCTTTTTATCCTTCATTACGGAAATGCAATTTTTGAAATAAATATTTATTATTATATTATTTCTTCCCAAATTTTTTGGCTCAAATTCATTCAAATTTTTCGTTCTTTTTTCGGCCTCGCTCTCTCATAGTCCTCTTGACACCATTTTCGCTGCAATAACCTTCACATTCACCTCAACCCACAACTCACTCTTCCTTCCCATTATTTTACTCACCTCTCCTTTAATCCAAGTTGCGCGGACTCTTCCGTCCTTTATATACACATTTTATATCGATTGGAAGTTTGCTGAAAATCTAAAAAATGTAAATTATTAAAAAAAGTTTAAGTTAAAGAGTTTAGACAAGTTCATTTTCGGAAATGAGGTAATTTACCCTTGATCCCTGTCATAAAGTGCTATGTCGTTACAAAAAAACCAAAACTCAAAAGCGCCGATACAAAAAATAATATCAAATGGGCTCAAAACTCGCTATAAGACCAAAGAACTAATAAATGACTAAATGATTGAACGACCAAAAAGATAATTTTAAGAATAAAAATAAGAAGTTTATATTAAAAAATACTGGCTAGGAAATAAATATACATTAAACAGAAGTTGTAAATAAAAAATTAAATAAATAACTTAAAATGCAAAATATTAATTTGGCTAACAATAAGAAATAGCTATTTATTCTGCGGTCGCCAGAGCGAGGCCAATTTAATTCCATTTTAGAGGTTGAAATAGAACTTTGAAACGAAAAGTACAGTTTGAGTCATAACTTGGTTCAAACGAAACCTAGAGAAACGAACTTGGTGTGGAATTACATAATGAGCCTAAGCCCATCATAATTGGCCTAGTCTAAAAAAAGTTATGGCCAAGATAATCATTCGTGTGAGCCTTTTTGTAAATTGGCCGATACGAGTGATTATCTTGGCCATAACTTTTTTTAGACTAGGCCAATTCTGATGGGCATAGTCTCATTATGTAGTTAATAATTAGCTCTATTTTTCCACACCAAGTTCGTTTCTCTAGGTTTCGTCTGAACCGAGTTATGACTCAAACTGTACTTTTCGTTTCAGAGTTCTATTTCAACCTCTAAAATGGAATTAAATTGGCCTCGCTCTGGCGACCGCAGAATAAATAGCTATTACTTATTGTTAGCCAAATTAATATTTTGCATTTTAAGTATAATCCATATTCTCTCTAAAATAAGCCCCCCTTCGGAGTTTGTTGAACAAATAAAGCCAATGCCTTATTTTTACAGAGAATACAGTATTTTTAGCTTATTTTTAGTTTAATTTTGCCTTGGAACCTTTTTAGTCCTTCCTTCATTTAAGTTGTTTTTGGCCTTATGGCGAATTTTGATATACTTTTTTTGTAACTCCCTTTTTGATATTATTCTTTGTAAAATATTAGGATGTAAAATGATTAATAATAAAAAGAATATAACTGCAAATATTAGGTTCGCTACTTTTGGTTTTGACTCTTTTTATGCCTACTTATTGTTTCACCATATTACCTATTTAATTGCTTATAATTTTCCATCATTTTTCATCTTTCCAGTCCCTTTTCAAAATGCATTTGTTCGCTTTTTGTCCCACAATTGCCGCCTCCTTCCCTTCCCGGAACATTTTCCGCTTCCCCCGCTCGTTGCTCACGGGTGTTGCAGTCGGTGTACTGCTCGGAATTGTTGCCAACTTACTGAAGGAAATGGCCGAAATGAATTTGACGGAAATTGAGATGATGCCAAGTAAAGAAACAAAATACTAATTTTAATTAAATACCTAATTATTATTCACTAACAAGGATATGCTACCATAAATAATCACAAATTCAAAGATCGTGTGTCCTTTGTAATCATTCATGATTTGTTGGAATTTTTAACCAAAACGATAAAAATTATTATTCGCAACCCAATGAGGTCCGATTCAGATTCTCGTTACAATTGAAAATCTGCCACAAAGAATTTGTTAAACTCCTTGAATTTTTCTCTTTTTATCCCCTCCCGGAACATGATCACTTGGGCAAAATTATTTGATCATTCCATTGTTCGCTGGTTACTAATTGTCACTATAGCACATAGTTGCAAATAAAAAATAATCAAAAAATAATTTGATTTTTGCTTTCTCCTAATAATTAAATTTGATAATTTATAAATTTTTAAAAGCTTTATTTCTCATATCATTTAAAAAAATATTTAGGAGAATTTTTTGCAGAATTGCCAAATCAATTGAAAAGGAGACAAATTGATGAGATAACAACAACAGAAGACTTTTCTGGATTATGGCTTCGGTGCATTATTTTGTTGGAGTCGGGAAAGGGTTTTTGGCCAGAAAGGAATTTCGCCGCAATCAGCGATACATGGGGAGGAAATTGCAACGAAAGTTTGACAATCCAAATCATTCACTTCATTTTGTGCTTTTTTCAGCTCTGTTTTTCACCGATTCCGAAAAACTGCAAAGCAAATATATCAGTAAATTCAAAATAAATGAAATAATTCATAAAATTAATCAGAAAATTATTATATTTTTCAGATGATTTATCCCATTCCATGCGAATCTTTTTGTCCAGCAATACCATTCGGCCGAGAGAATGGTCTCTGTTAAACGAACTGATCAATTTTATAGTGAAAATTGACAGAAGCGATGGAAGGAAAAATGTCCATAAATGGACTATTTTTGCAGATGGAAGAAGGTGTTCTTTTTAAATTCGATTGATTCATTTTTAAGTAATTGATTTTATTTAGCTATATTCACACAAAAAATTTACGCTCACTATTGTATCAAGTTGACCCCGGAGTAGCAGTGATAGTTGGCAGGAAAATACAGAAGAAAGGGTAATTACTCATTATTAATGCCAATTTTATTAATGTTATATGCTCATAATTCAAATGTAATTAATTCTATAATGATTTATGTGATAGTATACTACTGGGGTGACCGATCAACCCTATAGTGGGAAAAAATCCAAGTTCTAATTCTAATAAGACAGTGCAAAAAAGGAGCAGAGAAATCGATTATTATGCGTCTCTGACACGTTGCTATAGAACGGCAGGCTAACGAAAGACCCAATCCCGCGTTGTCCGGTGTTTCATTGTTGGGTGTTTTGTAATTTTGTAATCAAATTTTCGTTTCAATGATTTTCACCGTGAATTTTTCAAGCGGATTCTAGGGTCGTTTAATCACCCCAGTAGTACCTTAGTTTTTTATATACTATATACTATTATTTCACTAAACTAATATTTTATAATTTATTTAATAAAGAGTGTATTCTTGACTTATAGCAGCGACCTTTTCTCGCGCCTTTTCCCCTCCTCTTCCAATTGGCCCCTCCAATTTGCCCTCCGTTCCCCCGACGATTCTCCGATGATCTTCAGCCCATTCGCTCTTCGTCTTATCTCGGCCCACTGTCCTACAACTTTTGGCCCATTCTTTGGCCCTCCAAGGCATGCTGGCCGAGCTGTGGGAGGATGTGCCCGAAGGTTGGGCATAGCCCTGTGGGATCCAATAGACGAGGTTTGTCGGAGAACCTCACGGGAAGATTACGTGGACGCAATAGATTTGAGTGCGACAGATCATACTTATTAGGCATAAAGAACTGATTTAAACGAATTATAAAATTAGGGAAGATTGTGGGAAAAAGAATAATTAAATAACAGAGCATTTGTTAAAAATTCAACCTGAAACAATTAGTTATCGAAAAAGCTTATGCTAACAACTTATTTCGTATCTGTTAAAGATAAAGGTTCAAATCATATAATAGGATTTTATCGTGTTAATCACTAAAAAGATTCCAGGAATCACGGCCCCTTATCGTGGACACCAATCTGCGTTTGGCATTCTCGCGATTAGCCTCAAATGCAACCCATAAGAAATATGTGGAAAATAATCAGATGCCACCGATAGATTCGAAATTCGCATCCTGCTGCAGCGATCGGGCCATTGCCTTCGTTCTGCTTAACCACAAAGACCAGAGATTGCTCGATTACGGAAGTAAATCATATAAATATTATTTTATGAATATAGCCAGCCTATCAATTCACTTTCTATTCAATTCGAGAAAGTTGAAAGAAATTTTAAGGAAATACTTTTAATTGAGCTCAAATTATTTTCCACCAATAAAAAATCGATAACATTTGTTTAGTCCGTCGTCTAAGGGTATTTGGTGAATCACAGAAAGCACCAGACAAGGCAACACTTGGACAATAATCAAACAACAATTCGATTATTTATATAATTGTGCATTCTCTTTGCTTATTTGATGATATTATTATTTTTTATTTTGTCCTATTCATTTTTAATATATTAATTTTTAATGAGAGGATTTTTTATTAATTATTCTTATTCAAAAAAGCATTATCATTTAAGCAACTAAATTTAATTTAAATCAGGGCTCTCAGACGTCCTTTT
The DNA here is from genome assembly GCA_001026735.1 of Rotylenchulus reniformis. Classification (NCBI taxonomy): domain Eukaryota; kingdom Metazoa; phylum Nematoda; class Chromadorea; order Rhabditida; family Hoplolaimidae; genus Rotylenchulus; species Rotylenchulus reniformis. The sequence continues at coordinate 4,053 of LDKF01004036.1, read as the reverse complement.
TTTAAAGATTTGTCCTTTTTTTGGACCAACTGTCCTTTTTTGTCCTTTATTTTTGAGATTTTCGAAAATTTTATTCAAAAAATGAGCAATTTTCTTAAGAAAAAAGGACTAATTTTTCAAAATTTTCTCCGGCGGCCCCTATCGGAATCGCTGACACGCCAAACAGTGATCGAAAATTATTTTAACAAATTGTTGCTAATAAGAAATATACGATTTAAACATCAAATTATTGATAAAAATCTGTTAATATTTCTGCTTTGGAAAGCAAATTAGCATTTTTAAAAGCGTCCTTTTTTTCGACCTCAAAATCTTTAATTTTAAGCTGGGTGTCCTTTTTTCAGTCACCCAAGACCTGAGAGCCCTGATTTAAATAAATAGTTTCATGCATACTAGAACAAATTATAAGCATTTGAAATTTGGAAGGACATTATTCATTTCATAATTATCACATAAAAATCTCATCACTCATCCATCATCAAATGTTTATTAGAGAAATCGATGCAAATTGTCCCTTCATGTTTACCTATTATTAAGTATTAACCATGTCATATAAATATTATTTGCCTTGCGGACCACAATGAACCAATTCTGACTGATGAGAATACATGTACATACCTATACGCTTTACCCTGGTCATTTATTTGTATACATTTTTTTTATTTGCATTTTATTTTATTTCTTTACTCTCCAAACAAAGAAATTTTGTTTGATTATGTATTTGGTGCGATTTCACACATTTATTTTGACAGAATTAATTTCGCAAAATGATCACAAATAGGAATAATTCATTGTTTTTCGCTATTTTATCGGCCAAAAATTTTAAATTTATTCAACGGAATTCCGCTCAAACGACGATGATCACTTCTGAGGAGGAGCAATTGCTGATCGATCAGGCGGTGGCGGCCCAGCAAAATGCATACATTCCCTATAGCAAATTCCCCGTTGGAGCTGCACTGCTCACTCGGGACGGACAAATCTTCAGAGGAGGTGGGCAAAATGAAAATTATTGGGGGAATTTATTACGGGATTATTATTAAACCTGGGGAATTCGAAAAACGATTCCAATTTTACAATGGAATAATGAAATTATATGCTCTTAGAATATTCTTTGAAATTTATTACATTCGAATAAAGAAATATAATAATATGCCATATAAGCACTGCCGATATGCTTAAAGAAAGTAGAAAAAATATTTTAACGGAATTTCAAAAGTTTTTTTGTCATTTTTGATTGTCAGTCGGCAATGTTACCTAGAAAAGTAATTATTTTAAATAATTAAGAGATAAAAATTGCATAGTAATAGTAATAGTAATCTTATCCTGTGACATTCAATGCTAAAAGTCCGGTTTTCAGTAAATGTGGAAAATGCTTCGTATGGAGCCACAATTTGTGCAGAGCGAAGTGGTTGGAAATTTGCACTGATTATTTTATATATTTTTGTATTTCTAAGCCATTTGTTCCGCTATGAGTACCCTTGGGCCGTCAAAATTTCGTCCTAAAGCAATTGCTGTGTCAAGTGAGTTATTTGTTTAATAAAAATTTAAAAATTAATTTAAATTCAGCGGATTTGGATCCTCCGGGTTCTCCTTGCGGTATCTGTCGCCAAGTTTTGGCTGAATTTGGCGATTTCCCGGTCAGTTTTATTTAAATTGGCTATAAAAATCTAAATTTTAAATGGTAAAAAAACAACTTAGACAGGAGCAAATAAACCATTTAGAGAAAAATTAATATGCCCCTACCCCTCGAAGAATGTAAAATGCAAAATCTGGGCTATTTTTCAGGTCTTGCTTTTTTCTCGCACAAAAAAACAATTGATAAGAACTAATGTCGCTGATCTACTTCCAATGGCTTTCACACCGGGTCATTTGGAAAAATTCAACAACGATCAACAATAAAAGAAGAAATTAATATTATGATCAGACCACCAGATTCTGTCCACACATATGCAATTCTTACTCGCAATAAAAATAAATATTAAAATGATTTTTTATTGTATGCTTTTGCAATAATATAAATTTTCTAAATTATGGACCTTTTACATATACCTAAGTTCTTTATTAATTCTAAATTTCATGACGTCAAACTGTATTAAAAACGTTATTCTGTTGAATATTTTTTCTATTTAAAATGGTACAATTCTCTATTCTTTATTATGCTTCCATTTTGACTCTTTATTAAACGTTCTTATCACTTATCATTTATTAATAAAAAAATAATCATAATCTCACTTTCCGATGCAAACACGATATGACCCTCAGGGGTCCACCCTGCTGCTGGTGATTGTCAAACTACCAATATTATTTGTTGCGTTTTTGGATCTGCCAACACAAAAATGCCCTTTCCCATCCAGCTCATCTTCAAACTTTCATTCGGCTGTTAATTCTCATTTTGACTGGAAGAAGCTGCAAATTCCCAGGAGGTGATGATTTTAGGAGTTAATTGGAATTCAATTTTGAAGAATAGAATTTAATGTACAAAACTTACAAAATAGCCATTTATATAAAAATAAAACATTAGCAATTTTTATATTTAATGTCTGATTCTCTAATGGTTTGAGAATTGTGATTTTCAATCGTACTACCAATTTCTGAAGGAATTTTCGTAAATGATTAGTACTAGATCAAAAATTATCCTGAATTTTGATCTTTTTCCTCTTTTTTAGCCTGAATTTTCTTTATCAGAAGTATAGTCACAATTTGAGTAATTTCCATTAAATGCAGAACTAAATCTTTCGCTAATTCTCATTTTCTTTTCCACAAAACACAAAAATATTTCTATCATGAACACCACACACAGACACACACTCCCCATCGTTTATCTATCTATCCTTCCCCTCCTTTTACCATCTTTTCATTCTTTTTTCCTCCAACTATATTTGATAAACGTATATTCTTGGATCGATTAAAATAATTTTTTTCAAATAATGGGGTATAATAAAATAAATCCGATAATATGTAGTCAGAGTCAGAACTGGTTTTTACCTTTAAAAGGTTACATTCAATTAAAAGCACTGAAATCAGGTAAATAAGGTAAAGTTAATTGAATTTTATAAAATAAAATTAAAAAATGTTTGGTATGGATTGGTTATATGAAAAGTTAAAATTCCCTATTTTGTGAATTTTATTCCCTAACACAGTAAAAGGACTCCATTCTTCCGGCAGAAGTCAATTCGACATGGAGGAACGACAACAGCAGAAAACGGCAGAGATCTACATAAAATACGCAATTGTTGCCGAACAACGTCTTTCCGTAAATTTGCCTTTTCCACCCTCCGCCAACACTTACTACAACAGTCACAACTTTTCGATCCACTCCCGAGAATGGATCGGCGGCACCAAATGGCACTTTATTTTATTCATGGCAATTATAATTGAAATATTCAGGGAATTCGCTGTGATAAAAAGTCAAAATAACGCGCAACAGTGCAATTTGAAGTTGACATTGTTGGAAACCGAACTGGAACCGAAACCGGTGATGGCGGAAGTGATATTCTGGCAATGGCACCGGGGAAAACAAATTTACATTTTGCAGGTTGTTAGACATAAAATATGGGATATATTTTAAAATGCAAAGATGGCTATAATTTATAATTTATAAACCTACCTATCCTAATAATATCATTATTCCTTATTAATAAAATGTGATAATTTATGAATTATAAAGAACTAGAACAGTTTGAAAATTATAAGTTGGAAATCATTTTGCCTTTAGATTTTTTGCTTTATTTTCAGAAATGTGTGAAGGTGTTCCCCCAAGCCGGATCCCAATACTCCTTCCAGTGCAACACCAGTGCCAGTTCCATGCCATCCGATGGATTCTTCAATGTGCTGATCCGACAGTTGGAGAAGAAGCAGCCATGGGAAGAACAGTAATATTTTAGTTAACAAAAGGTCTTTAAAAAAGGCCCAATGTGTTTTATACTTTTTGTCTAACAAGTCTAACAAAAAAGTTTTAGGCCAGACTGGCCACATTGGGCCTTTTTTAAGGACTCAGTACCGTCATTTTTTTATTTTGCACATTTAGTCCATGTCCGCCGCGCAGCGATGACGACG
>LDKF01004034.1:6862-22852 GCA_001026735.1 Rotylenchulus reniformis | reverse complement strand
CACCCCAAATCACGCCTGCCCCAAATCCCGCCACCAACAAAAACTTTTTTTTGAAGCTTGCTAGGCCAAAACTATAAAAGACAAATATGTGCAGAATTTTATGCTCTATCTTTTAGTATTTTTAGTTTTTCAAATTTCTTAAATTTTTTAGAAATTTTTCAAAATTTTCGAAAAAACGCGAAAAATCCGTATTTTTCGAAAAATTTCAAAATTTTTTGCGGAAATTTGAAAAACTAAAAATGCTAAAAGATAGAGCATAAAATTCTGCATATATTTGTCTTTTATAGTTTTGGCCTAGCAAGCTTCAAAAAAAAGTTTTTGTTGGTGGCGGGATTTGGGGCAGGCGGGATTTGGGGTGGACGCGATAATGGAACATGCTTCCGGGTCATAATCACGAGGGATAAAAAAATAAATTGAAACTTTATTCCATTTTTGTGCTGATTATACCTAATTTTTAAGGTCATTAATTTCAACAGACCTTATTTTTTGCCAAAGCCAAAGTAAATGCCGAATTCTTCATTTTTTTGTTGAAAATTTATCGTTAAAAATTGAGCAATGCAAAAAAACTCATAAAATGTTAAATTTATGAGTCAACGCGAAATAGGACGTTTGAGTCCTGAGTCCCAGCTTTTTTAAATCGTTATAACTCAGCTTAAATGCAACCTACGGAAACGAGTTTGATGTCAAAAATAGGTCTAAATGTCTGCTATAAAGTATCAAAAGATGAACTGGATTAGCCAAGTTGGAAAAAAGTTATGGCCAAAATAATCATCCGTATCGGCCGAAAGTGCTTGTACAAGTGATATTTTTGGACAACTTTTTCCAACTTGGCCAATCCAGTTCACGCCGGAGTCAAGGGTGAGGGTCGTTTGAGTCCCTACGTTTGAGTCCCCAGGGTGGAAAATGCTTGTAACTCGGCTCAAACTCAACTTAGAAAAACGAGCTTGGTGTCAAAAGATAGGCCTGAATGTCTGCTATAAAATTACAAAAGAGAGCATTCGAAATGGCCAAGTAGAAAAAAAGTTATGGCCAAGTTAAGACGCGCAATCGTGATTTTGACCAAAGATCTGGCCATAACTTTTTTTGCACTTGGCCATTTCGAATGCTCTCTTTTGTAATTTTATAGCAGTGTGTTTGAACAGCGGGAATTTTCGGTGAGAAAAATTAAGGATTTTTCGTTTGATATCGATTTTTTTAAAGAACCCTTGGGTTCCTTGGCCAACTGTTTTAATTGACACAATCGATTTCGGAGAGTTGGCGGAGGATAATCAAATACAGCAAATGCAGGTATTTCAGGGGTTGATGCGAATTTCCTAAAGAATTCTGTTTATTCTAGTTTTGGATTTTTAAGACTGCTCTGGAGGCTTGTGCCAGCATTTTGGCTAAGCAGGACTCGGCGAAGTGGAGTGGCGACTGTGGCACCGCTGAATAAGCGGAAAAAGCGACCCAGGAACAAACAATGTAATGTAATGTTTATCCACAGGCCAAGGGCAAAATTTGCCGCCAAGTAAAGGGGGGTTGGATTTCAAATTTTTTTTTGTGATTTTGGATGTTTTTTTGGTTTTAATAAATTGCTCAACTTCAGAAAGAGAAGACGGCAATGGAGTTTGCGACATTTGGTTTTGAACAAAGTGAGAGTGAGCCGGAGGACGATGAAACCGCGGCAACTGTATTGGATCGACGACCCGTGGGCATTTTGGACCCAGAGACTTTTGAGACTGGACGAAATCAGGTAAACGGGTTTGTTGGGTTGGAATAATTAATTATATAGCATTTTTGCAGGATGGGATGGCCAGCGAGCAGAAGAGACAACTGGACAAGTGGCGACTGGACAGGTGGCGACTGGTTTTTGGGGCGACCAGTTGGGATCAGCAACAACATTGTTGATTTGTTTGTTCAGGTTGTCAACGCCGGAGGACACCGGATCGGCTTCGCGTTCAACACCACCAACGCGGCTCGCCTTCAGATGGACCCGCCCAGCGGTGTGCTCGACCCGAAGGAGGAGATCAACATCCTCATCTCCTGCGACGCGTTCGACGCCGAGGCCCAGGGCACGAACAGCGACCGTGTCACCGTGGAGTGGGTCAACACGCCGGAGGGAGCGGCCAAGACGTTTCGCCGCGAGTGGCTGCAGGGCGATGTGATGACTCGTCGCAAGAACTTGCCCATCGAGTACAACCTGTAGACGAGCCATGCCATGCGCCGGTCCATGATGATTAAGTCCAAGGACCCGGAAGGATAGGAACCATCTCCCCACCCATTCATTGTTCACGTGTGATCTTCTCTCCCAAGATTCGATCTCCCCTTCTTGTATACTGTGAATGTGTGCATATTCTATGGTGATCATCATGCCAATTATGTAATGTCATAAAAATTGTATAATTCTGGCGTTTTTCTGGGATTTTCTTTTTTTGGTTGGGCATTTTCTCTTGTTTTGGTTGCTTGTCTCCCTAGCCCCCACTTCCTCACCAAATGTCCTCGTTCCTTCCATGTCCAGTCTTCTTGGTTGATGTCTTCTCGGTTTTGGAATCGGACTAATTTGTTTGTTCAGCATTTTTCTCATCAGTCAGACTTTAAAAATCCAACTCTCGTCCAATTATTGCTCTAATTTCAGAATCATAATTTTTGATTTTCCGGAAGGCATAATCGGAGCCAAACATCCAAATTTTCCCAATCTAGGTTGATCGAATTTTCTCTGACTTTTCCAAGGTGTTCGGGACTCGAACCCATGGGTCTCCCGCCGGACTCCGGTGTCGTTGTACCGCCCCATCGGGGAAGCCTTCCGCCACTTGTCGCCCTCGGCACAAAGTGGCCAATTTGGCCACCATCGATGATATATTAATTGTAGTCAATATACTCTGGCCACAATCCTCTGCTGTTTGGCTTCGATTATGCCTTCCGGAAAATCAAAAATTATGATTCTNCCCCCCCCCCCCCCCCCCCCGAAGCGATGAAATTCATTTATATGTTGGCCTTCCCACCCTTTTATCGACCACGGGGAAGTGCCATTTTTCCGTTGTTTGCTGAAATTGGGCCCAGAGACTTTCAGTTGTCCATTTTTTGATTTTTTTTTTACTCCAAAAACACAATTCTCTGATGAAATTATTTTCCTAAAATTGGGTGCCAAAATTGAAAAGTATCTCCCTTTTTTTATTGTCCAAAAGTCCATCCATTTTTTGCAATTTTCCCCCTCAAAAAGACAAACAAAATTCCATGGGAAAGGGAGGTCCAAATCCCAGAGGACACTCCTCGCTCTCTATATATGAGGGAAGTGAAGAGGGTCCTCCGACAGATAGATAAGAGGTGCCCGAGGGGGGAAGGGGCAGAGTTTTCCCACTTGTGCAGTTCATTTGGCCCCAAAATTGTCCCAAAAGGACACTTTCGGCAACAAAAATTGTGCCAAATTGGCCCCAATGAACCACCACCACCAGCAACAACAGCAGCCGAACGTGTCGGCGCAGCTTATCAATCTCGGGGTATCGTCCCGTCTTGTCTACGGCAAGTTGGCACAATTCTCTGATAAAAAATTGGGACAATTGCATATTTGGGACAATTTTGGCACAACTTTTTGGGGGAAAATTGGGGACAATTGCATATTTGGGACAAATTTTAGGGGTTGGGACAATTGCATATTTGGGACAACTTTGGCACAACTTTTTGGGGGAAAATTGGGGACAATTGCATATTTGGGACAAATTTTAGGGGTTGGGACAATTGCATATTTGGGACAACTTTGGCACAACTTTTTGGGGGAAAATTGGGGACAATTGCATATTTGGGACAATTTTGGTGAAAGTTTGGGACTTTTTACTGATTTTTTTCAGAGGGAAGTCCCTGCGATGCCTTTCCCTGCTGGAACGGCGGCACTTGTACAGAGCATCGACGGCACAAAAAGTGGGAAAACAACGGCACAATGGAGGAGGAGCAGGGGAAGGAGTCCAAGCAGTCCAGGGAGTACTCTTGCAGATGCAGAGAGCCATTTGAGGGAGAACATTGTCAGCGACGAAGGAAAGTGAGCTTTTGATACTTTGGTGGGTCAACCGGAAGTTAGTACAGAAGAAGTTCCGGATAATATGAATCCGGACCTTCAAAAAACTCGCATGTTTTTAAATTTTGACCCTTCTGCCCCTCCCCCCATGTTGGATTCTCCGCCCAAAAACGGATGCCTGCTCGTGTGCCCTCCGGGAATGATCTGCGCGATTGACACCGAAATTGTCGGGAGCCAAAGGTGTATCTCTGTCCAACAGGCTTTCCAGAGCAATTTCCAAGGTGACCACTTTTGGTTCCAGTGATGCCCGGCGGATAATCTCTCTAAGTTCTGATCGATTTTCACTATTCGAACTTCCCGGTTCCGATCGATCCCCATCCATCTTATCCTTTTATGGACCTGGATTAGCCGTCATGATTCATGATCGATCAATTCCCCTCCGATCAGTTCCTTCCGGATTCAGTGCCTTCCGCTGACCCGCGTCCCCACCCTTCCGCCGGTGTCCTCTTCCTCTCTTCTTCCGTTCCGCTTCCCTCGCCCTTCTTACTCTCCTCCGGCCTCTTCCTGCTCATTCTCTTCCTCCTCCTCTTCTGCTGGGCCGGCAACTCTTCCGGATTTCTTCTGCTGATGGTCAACAACGAGCGCCGGAAGAGGCGGCGGAGGATGGAGGCGGAGGGAGGCGGAAAGGAGCCGCTGCTGATCAGTGGGGTGATCGACGATGAGGAAGAAGGAGGAGCGGAAGAAGTGGGAGGAGGGACGACAAACATAGAAATGAGGTGATCGGGGGTGGGAGGAGGAGGATGAGGGAACCTTGACTGATCGCTAATCGAGGAGAAGCTAGAGTACTAATCGGCTGAGCTAGAGTAATCGGCTTATGGGGATTTGACAAATCATAAAGGAGGAAGTGATCAAAGGATTAGAAAAAGATCTGTAAATGAGGGAATTGTGATCAGAATGAGTGCGATGATCGAGGAATGACTGTTCACTAAGAACGAGTTGATCGATCAGGATGAATAAATAATTGAAGTGCTCGAAAGTTGGAGGGGAAAGTGACTGATCAGAGAGGAGCGATCGGAGCATGGAACATGGTCAGCAGAGGGAAAAAGACGATCGAATTACATGATCATAATGATCTAGGAAAGATGATGATAGGGTGATCGGACCTGGAACTATGAATCCTTCGAAGTATCAATCAGCTCAAATTCCAGGGAAACTCAATCCTGGAGTAGGCTCAACCATCAACAGCATCATCAACATGCGATCACTGATCAGTTACCCCGACAGCTGATCACTGATCAGCAGTTCTTCTCCGTCTACATTGACGATCCCCCAACAACTTCGTGCTCAATGCCGCCTATTTTGCCGGTGCACATATGACGATTGAAAATGCCAACTCTCCACACTTCCACAGGGGAAGTGTAGCACAGGGGATGCTACACTTCCACAGGGGTCGCACGATGACGTTGTTCATCGAAAATACGGAATGGGTCAGGGCTTGGAAATGTATTTTTTCAATTTTATTATTTTATTTCATGTTATTCTCTGCCTTCTATGAAGCCCTTATTTTTTCCTTTTTTATTTCTTTCAATATCATCATTCCTTTTTATTTTTCGCTGCCTCCTCTGGGACTTTATTTTTTGATTCCTCTGAACTTCCTGGTATGGTAGTTTTACGAATGGACCTTTTCACGGTCCCATCATTTGAGGTTGCCATGCCATTTTTATTTCGAATTTTATTTAGTTTCCAATTTTATTGGTCGATTTTGCGATTTTATTATGGGGTGGAGGGATGCGATCCCGATCGATGATGGCGGTGATCAGAAGAATATCGGTGAGAAAAGGGGAATCCATTCTGCTGATCATCGGAGTAAAGGTGATCGGCGATGATCCAATTCCAATGGCACGATGTGCGCACCCCGGTGCTGGTAAGACTAAGGATGGAAATGCTTTTTTTGGACAAACAACCTCCCTGGTCCTTGGACAAATTGTGCTGTCCCATGCTCCGGATTTCTTGTTAATTATTCATCCACAATGTACATTTTTATTGGCCGCCATAAAATGTTACACTCTCCCCTCTCGTCGGTGTGTATAAACATATCCGGGGATCCGGAGCCCAAATCCAATTATTTTCATTCGACGAAAGAACAGGAAATGAGGAGAAAAATAACATACATAACCCCGCTCATAGTCCCCCTCAAGAATTTGGATGACCCAAATTCTTCCCGGAACATCCATTTGGAAGTCTTTGGAAATATCTTGCGCTCCACCGGTTCCGTCGGGGCGGAAGGCATTCGTCGATTAATTTGGCCCCTTTCCCCGGAAGCACTTTTGGCCAATGTTTTATGAGTCTGTTTGTGCCTTCGTTGTTGTGCTTTCGTGGCCAAACTCACCAAATGATTGGCCATTCCTCACAGATTGTCCCCGTTTCTCTTATGGGTTTTGGCCAACTTCCTTCCCCTCTTTTTCTCTTCCTCCCTCTCTATTTGGCCCATTCTCTCCCTTCTCTATCAGTCTGCCACTCTCCCCATTTCCCACACTCTCTCTGCCCAGTCTGCTTTAGCATAATCCAATCTCCGCCTCCGGGTGTTCCGTCCGTGCCCTTCCGGCCGTGCCGTTCCCGTCACTTACACAGTTCGTGCAAAATCCAATTTTGGCCCCCGTTAACTTTCACTTTCACGCCCCCCAAATCCCCCATAAGCCTCCAGTTCATCGCCTTTGCTAACTAAACAAATCCCCGTCGGAGTTCTCTCACAAGTTCTAAGCCTAAACCCTCGGTCTAAACAATCCTTCGCCCTCCCGATTTTCCTCATTATTAGGGCCAATTTTTCATCCCTTCGGATTCATAAAAAGTGATCAGAAATCACTGGAAGTTATCGGCATGCTTTCATCGCTCCTTCTTCCCAATCGAATCTATCTGATCGCCGTTGTGGCTCTGTTTTCATCTCCAGCTTTTGGGCTTCTGCTTGGTGGTAATATTTTGAAATGTGCCTTTAGCACCAAATTGATCATTCGGGCATCATTTCGATCAACGGAATTTGAGCCCTCCGATCATTCTGATCAGTCGATGCCTAAATACCTGATCCCGATTGATCAGTCCCGTCCTCTGACAGTCGATCTCCTTTTCCAATTCCGATCACCCTCAATGTCAGATGAACCCCAACAACGGCTTTTGCACGTTTTATTCAACCGGTACGACCGTCGGATTCGGCCCTCGTCGGCGGTGGACGAACTAAATCCGCAGCAGAGGGCCCCAGTCAGGATCAACGTCACCATAGTGCTCGGAATTCTGATCGAAATGGTAACATCGGATGGTCCGGAGGGGACAAAAACCCATTATAGATCAGGATTCAAACCCATTCGAAATCCGGCCTTCAAAATTGATTTCTTAATTGTCGTAAAAACCCTATTAGGACCCCATGGGGTTTTATTATTCAACTCCGCTGGAGAGGGGGTCTATTAGAGGTTTCCATTAGAGTTTCTTCAGAGGAGGATGGTCTATTGGAAGGATGGGCTCCTAAATGAAGGTGGAGGATTTAATAGAGGTAATAAGGTAGGTTGATTTCAGAATTTCCGCAAATTTTTTTTTGGTCCAGGGGGTCAAAAAAGGCGAATGGCATTGCTCAGGATCAATCTAAAACCACCTCCTCGCTTGGTCGGAATTCCCCTTCGGGGGCCAAACCATTAATCCAAAGGAGTTCCTTTTTTACATTTTTTGGTCCAAACAATTTTCGGCTTTCCACGGGCCCAAAAATGTCCAAAATCCAAAAATATGTATCCATTTCACACGAACTTTTCAGCGTGAGAACGAGCAGGTGGCGGCCTATGTGATCTCGCACATTCAGGTCAGTTATTTCCATGGGAATATTTGGGGCCACCAAATTCCCACGTACACAAAATGAAGCGGTGGCAAGACAAACGGCTGGCCTGGAGGCCCGAAGAGCATGGGAACATCACGGAAATGATTGTGCCGAGCAAACTGATCTGGCAGCCCAAAATGGTCAGAAAAATGCTCAAAATCTACAGTACCAGCTTAGTAGATACAGTACTCTTGGGGGATACAGTACTCTTAGATGCAGTACCCTTGGGTGTCTTAAGGGCGTAGAGTAGAGTGGGGCTGAAGCGAGGCCTCCGCATCCCTGAGGGACATTAATCCATACTTACAGTACACTAATACAAGTTTCTTTTTTTCAGTTTGTCTACAATAGCATGGATACAAAGGTACGGTAAAAGGTCATTAGGCAGCTAAAAAATGGCAGGAAAGCCCGAATAAATGTCCAATGGACAAATTTATCCTAAAAATTTCAAAAAATTAATTTCTTTTGAATGGCCCTCTCCTGCCGTAATGCCGTAATAGGCACAATGCCCGGCAATTTTGCAAAAATTATGGTTTAGGAGATGCTCAACGAGGAGAAATATGATGTCCGGTTGCATTGGGATGGAAACGTGAAAGTGAACATTCCACAGTTTGTCACATGGTAAATACGGGTTACCGTACCCTAGCATATGTACAATGTATTTCTACAGTACTTGCCGACTTGGCATCGAGGACTTCCCCTTCGACACCCAATTCTGCGCGGTCGCCCTCGCCTCTCCGCTGCTCACTGTACAGGAAATGGAGGTTCGGGTTCGGGGTCCGAAATACCGTACCCACCAGTAGAGTATCCTATATTGTAAAGGTGCACTCCAGCCAGCCACCCCTGGACAGTTACTTCGCCGGCAACTCCGAGTGGAACCTGATCAATGTCAGCGTCCGCGGGATGCACTACCTTGAGGAGGGCGAGTACAGGGCAGAGGTACGGGGTATACAATTTACAGTACTTACACCTTGTTACCGTATCTTTGTACCCTAATGGCCTCCCTGAACTTCCGGGGCTTGTCAGATTTTGAGCTTTTCAAATCCCTAACTCTCTCTCTCTCTCTCTTAAAGGTCCACTATGTGTTCCATCTGCGCCGTCGGCCCATCTTCTACATCACAGTAACCCTTACTTTTTCACTTTTACATTGTACTACCCCTTATTAGGTGATTGTGGTGCCCATTTTCCTGATCTCGATGCTCTCCATTCTGGGCATTTTCACACCTGGATCGGCACATGAGGGACCGCGCAGTGAAAAGGTCAGCAAAATGCGGATTGATCTGTTATCAAATAATTGATCACTCCCGTCACTTTTGATCAGGTGTCCCTGGGTCTCGGCTCCCTTTTGGCCATGACCGTGTTGCTCGGCATCGTGGCCGGTGCCATGCCAAAATCCAACTCCATCCCCTTGCTTGGCTACTACAGTAAATTACCCCTAACAGTCCCAAATACAGTACCCGTTCCCTCCGCTACAGTACTCTCCGTCATTTTGCTCTGCGCAATTGCGGTGGCCGTTTCTATGGTAATATTTGGTCAAAATTCGACTAAATTTGATCAAATTTTTCCTTAAGGCCTTTATGACGGCGTCCAAGAGATATGTGGACAACGAAAGGGTTCAACGTTTTTTCATCTCAAATATCACATTGATCCTTTCCAGGTGCCCACTAAGTTCACCTACAGGTAAACAAATAAATGATCAATCATCCTGATCACTGATCAGCGAGTTTCCTCACGGGCGATGGGCGGATAAATGTGCAATTTTGTACATTTTTATGGCCAAAATCCCCGGACAAATGATCCCCACTCCTCTCCTCCATCTCATCAGGATGTCCCTGGTCCGGCCCCAACTGCACACAGTGAGAGCGGCGGCCAAAGCGGCGGCCACGCGGCAAGCACACCGCGAGCGAGTGTGCCGCACCAAGTCGCTGACCCACCAGATCCTCGGCATCCGCTTCTCCGAAGTGTACCAAGGCGAGTCGGGCGGATCGCAGGACACGGACCGGCCGTCGCTGGTGGCCACGACGACAACAACTCCCAACTATGGGAGCATCGCCGGCGAGTACAGGAACGGGGCGGCGAGTGGGGGGAGGAGAAGGCACAGTCCGGTGGGACTGATCGGAAGGCCAAATGGGAACTTGTTGCTGGGAGGCGAGCTGGCGGCAACACTGCAGAGGGGCGAGGAGATGACGCTGGACGACCTGACGCGGCAAAGCAGCGAGGAGAGCAGCGACGGAGGAGGGGCCGGCGACCGAAGGTGCGCGAGTTGGCGGGAAGGGGGAAAAGGAAGTAGCGACTGAAAGAGAGCAGTGAAAAGGGGCGAGTTTTGGGGAATGGCGACTGAAGGTCCGCGAGTTGTTGGCCACTTCAGGAGTTGGATAGGGCGAGTGTAGCTATTAAGGTTTCCGGCATGTGCAAAGAACCGGGGTAGAATTGCGGGTTCGATTCCTCGCCGAGTTTCAACCATTTTCCCCTTTGCCAGGCGACTCAGCGAATCCACCGCTCGACTAGCGGCCGAACTGAGCCGGATCCGGGCACTGCTCGGATTTGTGGTGGAATCCCAACGCGCTTTCCGGGCCAAGCTCGACCGGGAACGGTTGCGGGAACAGGTCAGGGGAGCCGGAAGATCCCGGGAATCCGCACTCTTGACCGCGTCCTTCAGATTGAGCGCGAGTGGGGCCGCGTGTTCATGAAACTGGACTATGCATGTCTGGTGGTCTTCCAGCTGCTCAATCTGTTTTCCCTGCTCTTTTTCCTGCGCTTCGCCTGGAGTGATTCCCCTGCGGAACCGGACCGTCCGTTGGTCTGACAAATCCCGATCCGGAAAACGGTACGGGTCCAGCAGAATATGGATCCGGTTTCAAGAGTATACTGTGCATTTGAATGTATTGCAACGATTGTTTTCTGTGTCCTCTCCGTTCGCTCATCCGCATAAATATGTACAAAAATTATGAACAAAAAATGTGTGCCAAAGATCAAAGATCAATCACCAGACCGCACAGCGCCTTTCCGGGTTCATCGGCGCCCCTGCCGGACATTGGAAGGCCCGCGCGAACTCGGGCTGGTTGACCACGACGCCGTTGACGCGATAGCGGTACGGGGAGTGCTAAAGCGAGGGAAAATGGTGAAAATTGGGCCAAAATGGTGGAAAGAATGGACGAACCGGATCGGTGAGGATCTGCCGGATCAACTGAAAAGGAAGGAAGGGAATCGATCAGTTTGAAGATGAACAAGTAGGGTATAGGGATACTGTAGGTATGAGGAATGTATTAGTAGGGCAAAAATCAATGTAGGGGATGAGGATACTATAGGATACCACCATCATAGGCTATGGGATACTGCAGAGAAGATACGGTACCTTATCAGCTTGGTATACTGTACTCACCGTTTCAGGCTTGGTGTGTCCGCACCATGTTTGTGCAAAACTGATGAAGAATATTTGCTGGTTCGAGTACCGTTCGAAGCCGGGTAACCGCTTCTCCTCGTGGCCCAGTTTCCTCAGATATGTCTCATAGGCCTGCAAGGGATAGGGTATTGGCAATTTTGTGCAATAATTTAGATCAGATTGGGGCAATTTAAGTTGAGTAAAATAGAGTGTCAAATTGGGCCAAATGAGACCCACTTTAGCCAGATGCATAAAATAGAACCATTTTTTCAAAAGGGCACATTTCCAACCTTTTATTTGGATCAATTTGGCCAAAATGGACCAATTCAAACCGATCAGGCCAATTTGGTCTGGGTTAGGGGTGTAAGGGTCAGGCTAACCTTGTAAGCCTGTTTGATGCCTCCGTTGTCCGCAATGTTCTCTCCTTGTGTCAGGATGCCATTGATGTGCAAGTTCGTATCCGGCACTTCAAAGGCGTTGTATTGCTCGATAATGCACTTCTGCAAATGGTCCATTGGTTTCAAACTTTCAATTTCCCGCCCTCTCACCTTTCGCTCCACAAAGTGTTGCTGCGTCTCCGGGTCCCACCAGTCCTTCAGGTTGCCCATCCCATCGAATTGGCTGCCCTGGTCATCAAATCCGTGGGTGATCTCGTGCCCGATCACCGCACCGATGCCTCCGTAGTTCACAGCTCTGAAAACAGAAAAAATGGTCTTTTGAAGCGAATTTCTGATGAGACAGACTTTGGGAATGATTGGTCGAAGAACGGGGCCTGCAGGATGGCGGCGGGAAAGGCTGAAAGCGGGAAAATTGATCAGTTCCGATCACTTTTGTTCACTGATCAAAGTATAACTCACTGATGGCATTTTTGACGCCCGAGTAGAAGGCATTCTGAAAAGGGCAAATTTCGAAAAATAATTTTTGAAGCGATTCCTTTTTACCACGACGGCACTGGAGGTGCCGAACTCGGTCCGATCAACTTCCTCCACCAACCGCCGGAACGCCTTTTTCTGCGCCCAAATGGATGCCTTCTCGATCATCGCTGCGTAATGGTCGTCCGGGGCCAAGGAGAACTGTAACGGGTTATACGGTATGGGGTGATCAAGTGCCAGGAGATAGTTTTACACGGTACAGTATCCGCTTCTTAATATAAGTTATGGGTTCTCAATTTTCAGCGGATAACGGTATATTCTCATGCTAAAAGATACGATATAAAACAAGCAAGCTACAGTATCTACAGAAGTACAAGGCCGAGATAATAACGCATATTCCGTGTGACATAACATTTATTATTTTTTTCACTTTTGTCCAAGATTACCATGAAAGATCCCAAAAATACCATAGGGATTGTCTGGTCCTTTATCTGGCTTCTTACAGTAATCATCTTTCATAGTATAATTTGTGTCCCTCCCCTCATACATTCTTGTAGTACTCATCCAGCTCGGTGTCATTGTACAGGAAGTCGGGAAAGCCGATCAGGCTCAGCATCTGTTCGGCCTTGTCCTGCGCGAACACTCGCGTGTCGCGATCCATCCAGTCGTTGGCTGCCAGCATTCCGCGGAACGCGTGCCGCAAGTCTTCGATCTGATCAGTGATCGGAGTGATCTGATCATCCCGAATTTGGTTTCCTGGACTAACCATCTCCAGGGCGGCCGCCTTGCTCTTCCGGTCAAAGAACTTCCGCACATACATGGCTCCGCTGGCGTATGACATACGTTGAGCCACCGAGTTGGAGCAGTCCTTCCAGCGCGGACTCTTGCTCTGCTTGCCCAGGAACGATTTGAGGAAGTCCTGTGGGGATCGGGATTTGGGGGTCAAAAGTGATCGGAGTCGGACGGATCCGTCAAAAGTGATTGGTCACTCTTCTTCCCTATCTCATCCTCTGATCTAATGCTTTGATCACCCTTCTAACAGAAATCTGATCACTTTCCACTGATCTGATCAAATACATCTTTCTCCTTCTCTTATCCGGAAGTCTGTGGTAACCGGGTGGGGAGTAAAAAGTGATCGAATCTGATCTTCCAAAATGATCATTCTTCTCCCCATATATGATCCCTTGATCACCCTTCAACCTTTGGTCACCATTCTAGCAGAAATCTGATCATTTTCCACCGATCTGATCAATTTGATCACCTGTTGGATGTCGTCATAGCGCTCGTCGAGCTGGAAGGACCATGCAGAAGCGTACCGCCACATCACATAGTTGGCAATGACGCGTTTGTCGGTGGCACGCAAAAGGCGCGAGAGGCGGCCGAAGAACTCCGGCTCCGCCAGCACCACTTCCGGATCGGATTTGAGGTAGACAAGCATGTCGTCCGGAACCAGCCAGCCAAAGTATTTGGGCCAGTTCATCTGTGGAAATGAAACGTATGGTGCCGTTACGGTATCGTAATCTCAAAAGTACTGTATCCACAGTACCCATTTGTGTGCTCAACATATGGTATCCCAACATGGTACACCCAACTCCATAATTATAATATGGAGTGTAGTCAACAGGATGCGCGCAATCGGATTTTTCCAATCCGTAAACCGTAATCGGTAGGGGGTTCTTAAAATTACGGATTTATAACGGAATTTTGGTAAAAATCCGTAATACGTAATCCCTAATTGCGCGCATTCCTGGTATCCAAGGTCATGGTACCCGGTACAGGTATATGGTATCATAAAATTCGCAAATTTCCCTGTAAACTCCACCCCTCTCCCCGTTCAATAGGTCTTGATTAATTTTTTATATATTTTTATATAGTATAAGACATGTACCATTAATCAGGGGACAACCAGACAGTTCCAAAAGTTGATTGATGGAATGAATAATTGAATTTTTTGGGGTGGGGGAAGGTGGTCGAAGAGTGCAAAAGGCCAAAAATGGCACTGATCTATGGCCACGAAATAACTGATCACTCACCTCGGGGAAAATGTGATTCATGTCGGAGAGATGGCGAATGTTGTACCTTAATTGATTGATCAGGTTGCTCAGCTAGAAGAATGAGCAGAACTCACATTTTGGAGAAGTTGCGCCGCTCCTCGTCCGGGATCAGAATGCGGGCGAACTCCTTCTCGAATTGGATGATCTCCGCCACACCTTTGGCCACCTCGCCCTCCGCCCGTCGGATTCCGGCATCAACCGCAAATGCATGAATCTGAATCGGGTGGAGAGGATCCGATCAGTTTCATGGCTAACCCTCATTTAATCTGAGACAATCGGCACCCAGATTTTGGATCAATTCTTGATCCCTGACCAACCAAATCTAGTTCGAATCAACTGCGGATCAAACCTCGGATTGGCCGAATCGATCTCATTAGAGCTCAGTGATCGCTAACATCATCGCTATTCCAGATCATCAAAGTACCTTTGACCCACTCATCCCATATTATTCTTGATCATCCTTGAAAAGTTAGATCGATCGATCATGGCACCTCTAGTTAGCCCTCCCAAATCTATTTTAATAAAACCCCGCGACTTCCTGACCAGTCAACTTACCGCATTACCTCTATTAAGTCTCCACCTCCCATTGGGAGCCCACCCGTCTAATATATCCCCTTTCTCTGTAGAAACTCTAGTGGAATCCTCTAATAGACCCCATCCTCACAGGGGTTGAAAAATAAGACCTCATGGGATCCTAATAGAGTTTTACGGTACTCACCTTTTGCGTCATGTACCGCGCGTAGGATGCCATCTGTTTGCCGTATCTCGTGTCGTTCAAGTAGTACTCGCGGGCACCGGACCCCAACCCAAGTCCGCCCTGATCGAAGTTCAACAGCCTCCGGGACACATTCTTCTGGTCCAACGACACGTAGACATCGATGAACACGTCGATTGCGCGGGAACGGCCGACATTGACGAGCAGTTCGGACAGATCGAACCTTTTCAGGGAACCGATTATGAATGTATAAACCGTCCAAAAACAAAATTTTTATTACTTTTCCGGGCGCCATTTGTCCCCGTGGATGATCGGCCAGTAGCTGAAAATGTGTTGATGATGGATCAGGAAAAATGAGTCTACCCCCAGTTGAATGGGTCTAATTTGAGAAAGGTATCGCCCGCCAAAGTGAATTGGCTAAAAATAGACCAATTCGAATGGGTTGGGCTCATTTTTTTGATGATTTTTGCTCTATTTTTGACAACAAACTCGTTTTTCGAGGTTCCGTTTGAACCGAGTACAATGAAATGTTGCAACACGGATCGACCAAAAGATCACTGATCAGAACTGATCAAAACCTCATTCCGCCCCACATGGTTTTGGTCTATCGTTGTTCTCTAATTTGGCGAAAATTTTGTGACAGAAGTATGACGACGGTCGAGGTCGTATAATTGGATTATTTTGGACAATTCGAAACATTACAAAATTCATTTCCCTGAGTACGGTACCCGGCAACAGTACCCACTCACCCGAATTGTTCCACCAGCGCCATCAGCTCTGAGCTTTTCCTCTCATTCAGATCTTCCACATCCATACATCCTCTATACAGCTGTTTCAACTCGTTAATGGCTTTGGAAGTTGATGGTTCGGGGTCCTCGAGCAGTTCTATGAGAGGGAAGAGAGATTATAAAGGGCTTTGATCACTTCTCTTTTCTGATCACTTTTATCGTGCATCTTTTATATCTGCACTCTCTGATCACTTTCCGCGACCATCTTGTTCCTGATCATTCTCTCGGACCATAAATTCAATTTCTGATCATCCTTGACCCTCTTTGTCCCTGGTCATTCTTCTCTGATCACTTTCACCCAATCCATATTCCGGTCCAATTGCTCCTATCGACAATTC
>LDKF01004026.1:5411-16225 GCA_001026735.1 Rotylenchulus reniformis | reverse complement strand
TTTTTAGGATCTTTTTCAGAATTTTTTTTTTCTCTTCACAAAAGAATTTGGATTTTAGAAGTGCTAATAGACCTTCAGTAGATTTTTTTTTTCCCAAATAGATTCCATCGTTATCATCGTAATGAATAGGGATCAGATTTTATAAAATCAGGGCAGAAAAGCCAGAGAATTCCACCTTTTTGTTCTAACCCCTCGATTTTATGACGTGAAAGCATGTTACATTAAAACATTGTTTCTGATTCATTTTCCTCTTGTCTGATGTATTTTTGTATGAATGTTTTTCTCAAGTACGGTAACTTTTCGCCATTGTAGAAAATTATTTTGACATTTCAGGCAAATTTTTCAAAAAAAACCCCGATTTGATTTTTGAATTTCAATTTTTTTTTCTCTCTTTTTCCTTCTCGAAATTCAAATTTTTTTTCTTAAAGCCTGTTTTATTAGCCTTTTGAATTTTTATTTTTTTGGCTTGATGATTGTGTGTGCTTTCCTTTGTTTTTCTTCTCACTCGATTTTCCCCTCTCATCCGTTAACTTTCGGTATGGGATCCCTAAGGAAAATGCCGTGTTATGGGATGTGTTTGATCTTTAGAAATGTTTTTCAAAATCATTTTCCGCTCCCGACCCGACATAAAAACTAAATGTGTTTGACTTTCAGCTGTCATCTAGGATCGGAAATGAGTATTGCCGACATGGATTCAACCAAAATTCTGAATTTAGTGATCTATCCAAAAAAAATGTTTTCTTTAATTGTTTCGTACATATTTATTTATTGAAGTGGCTATTGACTAGGGTCCTTTCAACTCCTTTCATAATTACTTTTATTTCCAGTTTAGCCAAAGGGGGAAAATATTTATGAAGGAAATTTTCTCCGAGTTGGATAGTTTTGTTTTCTTTTCTTTCTTTCACAGGGTTATCTAATTAAAAAAAAATTTCAGATCACTCTGTAACCAAATTTTCAGAAACTCCTTTTTCAGATCAGTCTCTGTGACTTTGGCTTCGGCAACAAACAGCTTGTGCGACTACTGTATTCTTCTGGTGGGCATTGTTGGGTTTTTTTTTGGAATTTTATGCCTTCATATCTCACTAAAAAGGGGATCTTGCCTTTCAGAATGGGGGAATTTTATTTGAATCATGAGATTTTGAATTCAAAAATATATGGGAATCAATTCATTTTTCGCCACCTCAACCTAAAAAAAAAGAATCGCTTCTAACCGAATTTTCGAGGTTAACAATGGATTACAAATATTTCGAATAAGTTTGCTTTATCAAAATGGGATTAGAAGTTTTATTTTTTTTCCTTTTTTGAAAGGAACATGCTTCAAAAAAAATCGGGCATGTAGTGGTCATGTGATTTTTTAGGTGAATTTATCAATGCTGGGGAAGCCTTTAATATTCAAGAGTAGTTATGGGTGTTATTTTTGTTTATTCTTTTTCTTTTTCTCTTACATTGGGTTGTCTGCTCGTGTGCAAGAGCTAACAATAAAATTGTGCAAGAATTAAGCGACTCAATTTTTTTTTCTTCTTTGTTTTGTTGTTCTTCTCTCTGACTCAGTCCTAAGAAAAGAATTAGTATTGTCCTGTCAAGTAGTCCTAATTGTTCGCACAATTTTGATAATCCCCACCCACACATTCATTGTAGTCTTTTTCTTTGTTCCCTTCTATGGGCTATCTTATTTTCTTCGCACTTTCTTATTATTGACTTCACTTTCCAGTGTGTTGCAGTACAGACTTCGGCAGACAACGGGTGCGCGTGAAAGTTTGAGCAGTCTACTTGTTCGACAACAAAAAAGAGGTTTTTCTTTTTCCTCTCCTTTTGGGTTTTTGGGAATTCTGTGAGTAGTAAGAGCCTTGGCAAGAGAGAGATTAAGAAAAGTTGCAAGTGTTAAAAGAAAAAGAAAAGCAAAATTGCCTCGGCAGTACAAAAAATGGATGTGGATATTTCAGTTGTGAATAAAAGATTGTTTGAAAATAAGCCCATGGAAGCTTCGGCAAAAATCTCGGATGTAGCTAGGGTCCACGACGATTTAATCGGCGTGGAGGAGGGTGTGAATAGGAACTGTCGGTCCTTGAACCGACGCTTGACTCAAACTGAAAATCGGACTAGGGAGATTGAAGCTGATGCGAACACTGGCTTTAAGGCAGTGGCCACTAGGATAGATACACTTGGGGAAAGGGTGGATGAGGTTGACCAGAGTGTGGTGAATTTGAGAGCAGAGCTTGAAGCNATGAAAGAGGGCATGTGCAATTCGAACCAATTGCACGTCTAGATGGAGAAATGGATCCTGAGCAAGAAGTGAATATTCTAGCTGATATGGGGTCTGGTTCTCCGCAACCAGGTGTATTCTCTGGTGAACTTGCTTCGGCATTCCAAGAGTGGGCGGTGCGTTTCATGGATTATGTTGATGTTTATGGTGGAAACTGGAATGAAACTGAAAAAGTCAATCGTTTGAAACTGCACCTCGGTGCGCACGCAAGAACAATTTTTGAGAATTTGACCCCTCTCGAGAAGGGCAATTTAGTCGCTGCGTTAGAAAACATAAAAACTAAGCTTGATAGTCCGCATTTTAGAGAACTAGCTTATAAGAAGCTAGCGGCATGCTATCAGAGGGATGGTGAATCAGTGAGCGAATTCATTAAACGTCTAGTTCCGCTAGTAAACACGACTTCAGCTCAAGTGCCGGCAGAAGTGAAGGAGGAAACTTTGTGCAGATGTCTGATGGAGAAAGTCCGACCAGAATATCAACGCTCTCTGCAATTAGTTGGTCCACTGATTGGCAGAAAAGACTTTGATAAGCTAACGGCATACATTCAGGAGTTGGAAGTTGCATTCGAGAGAGACGGAAACAGCAACAATCTTGGAGTTCATGCTTTGGCTCAACCAAGTCAAGTGCCTCGTGGGAAGTTCACAACTTGGGGTCCATCCAATTCTAACAATACTCCACTTGGACAGCGATTTTATCGCAAGGAAGAGGGACCCAGAGTCCCGCCTCCACAGGGTAGATTTTATGGGAATCGTGGTCGAGGCAATTATAGGAATTATGGTCCTCAGCCTGACAGAAGATGGAACAGCAAGCAATTCTGTCAATATTGTAAACGTGTGGGTCATGAACAGTATAACTGCTACGAAAGAAAAAGGGACATGAGTGCTTTCTCTAGTAGATACAATAAGAATTGGAATCAAAGGGATGATAACTCGATGAGAAATGACTGGCGAAAGGAGAATAACCAGCTGAAGGGCATGATTGAGGATTTATCGATACAGTTGCATGAAATGAAGATGAATAGGAATTATGCTTCGGCAGACAGAGGAAATGTTAAAGCACTTCAGCCATTGGAAACACCGGCCATTGTTGAGCCGGCCATTGTTGAGTCATCTGAGTCAGTAGTAGTGGAAAAGCCATCTCCTAGTCCTGCCAAAATTTCCAGTTGGGAAGGCAAGGGACAGAAGCCAAGCTCAAGCCAACTCCCTTGGACGGCTCTAATGTTCCTTATGGCTTTGTCTGCTGTTTCGGCCATCAACCCAGCTATGCTCCCGGAGAAGCCAATGATCTGTCAGACTCAACAACAAGGTGTTCTGTGGGAACTTCCAGAGATTCCGGCGTGCCCGAAAATCAATCTGAAAGCGGATTACACACCCATGACTCAAGATAGAGAGCTGTTTTTGCCGAATAGTTTGGAATTCACTTCGAAAGCGTGGGCCTGTAGGAAACTTAAGAAAAATTCAAGAAAATTCACATCATTTTCGGGTGTGCCAATCGAAGGAAAGCTGGATCCAACTGAACTGGATCTCACTTTGGAGGAGTGTAGACAGATGATAAAACACAAAAGTTGCAGCTTCGGCATTTTAAGAAATCGTGACAATCTGTGGCAGACTGAGAACAAGATTGATTTGACTCCTCGAATGTGGTTCTTCGGCTCTTTTTCGTGGAAAAATGTTTCGAGTGAGAACTGCTTTCTTTTTGAAACTCGGGTTGACTCGCACTTCGGTGCATCTTCAGTTGTTACTCCGTTGGGTTTCGCTCGCGATTGCCCATATGAGAAGGGGAATTGTATTCTTGATGATAAGACAGTGTTGATTTGGGAAGTCAGCGAAACAAAACGCTGCAGCTTCATTTCAATTGGAAAAAGGAGAGGAAAAATCATGGGAAGTGTTTGGCTAACAGATGATGGCGAGCTGGGTCTGACTTTTGAGAATCCTTCCACCGTCGAATCCTGTGGCAAGGACATTGTGGTATCGGATCAGGGATTAGGGTCCATAATTAAGTCTGATGCAAGTCCGCGTAATGTTGTCAGCAGAAGAAAGCGGGAGACGCGGAAATCGAAGAAGACTCGTAATCCGTCTGATGGATTGGTCACTTCCTCGCAGTTGGCGTCACAGTTGACCTATTTGGACAAAGAAATCACTGTAGCTGTGAATTTTGCGTTCACACAAACGTTCCGGTCTTTCTGTGAATTCATTGAAGACAATAGGCGTTGGGCTGAAGCGGCCTTTCTTTCGTCTCCAACTGAGCTTGCTCGCTCCATCTTTTCGAATCCATACCTTGTTGCTCGGAAAACGGCGAGGACTCTTCTGAAAATTTGGCCATGCATTCCTCTTGAGGATGCGGAATTCGACTATCGGCCCACTAAGATGAGAGATGTCTGCTTTGAGTTTCTACCAATCACTCTCAAGACGGAGAGTCAAGATAGGGTGGCATTTTTGGACCCATCGACGATGATGGTGCTCCCGTCCTCGAGAAAGGCTCCATGTGAGGAGTTTCGCAAATTGATCGTGCAAATACATGGACAAGCGTTGGAGATTGATCAGGTTGAAGGGAAAATTGCCTCGGCAGTCCCAAGCAAATTGAAAGCGCATGAATTGCGTATGAACATGACGAATTTGGTCCCTCTGATCGAGTCGCATGCTTTTCATAAGTTGGTTCTCTTGAACTTCACGGACATTAAAGAACATGCCTTTGTTAGCAATATGGTACGATTGAGCCAAATCTCATATCGTATTCATGAAAAGGATACTGAAATATTGGCAACAGTCTCACAGAAATGGGAAGAGGTTGAAAACAGCATGATTGCATCAGTGATTGGGGACTACAGGAAAACTTGGCTGATAATTCTTTCGATCCTGGTCCTGATAGTCTCTGCTGATTTTGGCATCAGAATGGCATTGGTATTGGCAGAAGCATATGCAGGGAATGGCCGATTAGGAAGACTATTGATAGGTGATGCGGCACAGAAAGCAACGAGAGAATTGACCAACATTAGTTCACCTCGTCTCGAAATGACAATTAAGGATGAAACCTATCTGGAGCCAATCAGACCTCAATGGCCACCCAAAATTAGATCATTGCGGAAATCAGCTCAGCGTGGGAGCAAGCGAAAGTATGCGGAAACCAGTTTTGCTGCAGTCACCAGTGTGGTAATCATCGTTGCACTATTTTTGCCCAAAGCTGAAGCTTTACCAGCCGCTAACATTAGTACACAGAGCAGCGGCGTTGGCTTGCCGATCGCCAGTCCGATTTTAATTCAATTTTTGTTTGTGCTAATCTTCGTCTTGATTCAATACCTACTTGTTTTGGGTTTCCAGTATGCCATTGGTGAGGGAGAGGTTCATCATCCCGATGAGGCTGATTCAATTTCCTCAGAGTATGAAGAATCGGTTGATTTGAATTTACCTTCGCCTCGGCATGAAAACGGCATTGAAACTACTGATGCGTACCAGAGAGAAACTCTGGAATCCTTCTTCCGTAGGACTTTTGGTCAAAATTGGGTGTCGGAATCGTTTGACGAAGCGTATTCGACACTAGCACTTATGCTTTTCACTGATTATGCCCTTATGAGGGTAGAGTTTCCCTGTAAAACGGTCAACCTTAAGGCATTAGAAATTGTAGGTCAGCGCGCGTTTGTGGAAGCCAAGGACCCAGATGCTACTATGGAAGGTTTTATAAGACTTGGTACTAATCAAGTAGAATTAGTTCGGTTGGAGTACCATTCAGACACTTCTACTAGGTCAAATTCTATTGCTTCTACTTCGTCAATGCTTAGGCAGGATGAGAACGATGAATATTTTGCTTCTTTGAGCCCGATTGAGGAAAGTTGGCATCATATCGGCAGTATGGGACCAGCCACAAGGATGGCGGTAGCTGAGGTCATGTTAAATGGTGTTCCGCTCAAATGTTTAGTCGACACAGGGTCAAGCTCTTCAGTAGCACCCAAATGTCTCGCTGACTATTTGGGAACTCAAACTTTTCCGGCCGAGGCCAATTTAATGAGCGCTTCAGGACATCCAGTACGCGTGAGGGAAGCGACCAATGTTAGCTTATCTGTCGCTGGATTCACAGCCGACATCAGGATTCGTCTTTTCGAGAATGACTTATCCTGGACAATGCGTCATTATCACTTCATCTTGGGTTGTGATGCTTTTGCTTTGTTGCCCCCACTGACATTTGACTTTAAGACAAATCAGCTGCACATCGGTGGAAAAGCTCTGAATTTGGGTCGACCGGATAAATTGTTGAACAATCTAAGAATCTGTGCGAGCAGCACGATTGAGCTGAATCCAAATGAGCAGCGCATAGTTAAGGCAAATGTCAAATACCCTCTTCCGCTTAGGCATGATGTGATCTTTACTGAGCTTAGTCAAAAGTTAGAGGAAGATGGCATTGGTTCACTTCCAACCTTGAGTAAAGTGACGCAGGAAGGTACAATGCCAGTGATTTTGGTGAATCCTACAGAGGTTGTGGTGAGGGTCTTCGAAGGAACTACCTTGGGTCTTGGTTAGGAGGTGACTGAGACAGAACATTGTAGTGTTTTTGCGGATCATAGTGCTTCGGCAGCTGAATGTGAAATCAATGCTTTGGGAAGAGATGAGATTGAAATCGATCCTAAATATAAAATTGACTTCGGAAAATCATCGGTCAAAGGAGCTGAGTTAGAAAAGTTGGAAAGTCTTTGTGCGGAGTTCTCAGATATTTTTAGCAAAAGTCAATATGACTTAGGAACATGCACTGCTGGTGAGCATGACATAGTAACGACAACTGAGGAGCCTATCGCGTCGAGACCGCACAGAACTCCATTTAAGTACAGAGATGAGCTGCAAAAACACATTGATCAACTTTTAGCGTCAGGGGTCATGGTTGAATCGGACACCCCGTGGGTGTCGAACATTGTTTTGGTACAGAAGAAGGACGGTGGGCTTCGGCCGTGTATTGATTTTAGAAAACTCAATGAAGTCACTGTGCCCGATCATTTTCCATTACCAAGACTGGAGTCAGTCATGGAACGCATAGGCGGCTGCAAATTTTACACATCCCTTGATTTGGCAAGTGGATATCTTCAGATTAAGCTGAGTGAGAGGGCTTCACGGAAATGTGGCCTGATCACCGAAGATAAAGTTTATCAAATGGTAAATCTGCCATTTGGTTTGAAAAATGCAACCAGCGCTTTTGCGAGAGTGATGGCACATGTTCTGACGGGGTTAGAGAATGTGATCGCATATGTCGACGATATACTGATTTTTACAAAATCAGATGATTTTGATGAGCATTTAAAAGCGATTAGGAGTGTCTTTGAAAGATTTAGACGTTTTAATTTGAAATTGAGTCCAAAAAAGTGTGTTTTCGCGACTATTAAGATGGAATTTTTGGGACATATTGTGAGCGAAAATGGATACACCCCAAGCCTCGGCAAGATTGAGATCATCCAGAATTTGAAAACTCCGTCCAGTGTCAAAGATGTGAGAAGAGTTGTAGGGATGGCCGGATTCTTTCGGAAACACGTCAAAAATTTTGCCACAGTTGTAGAACCTCTGACGCAATTGACAAGAAAAGAGAAGACTTTTGTTTGGGGAAATGAGCAACAAATTGCTTTTGAAGAAATAAAGAATATTCTGTCTAGTAGTCCAGTTTTGAGTTTTCCGGATTATTCGAAACCCTTTCATATATTTTGTGATGCTTCTCTTGTAGGTCAAGGTGGTGCGTTGATGCAGTGGGACGAAGAGAAGGCTCTTTTTAGTGCAGTTGCCTATTGTAGTAGGACACTTTCGAATACGGAGCGCAGATGGCCTCCGGTTCAGGTTGAACTCGGTGCTATTATCTACGCGCTTCGGCAGTTTAAGCCATTCATTTTCATGTCCTCCGTGGAACTACACACGGATCATAAGCCATTGGCCTTCTTGTTGAAGAAAGCAGAGACTCACCAGCATTTGGCGCGTTGGCTTGTAGAATTGCAAAATTATAACATAAAAATAGTCCATGTGGCTGGCAAGCAAAACTCTCTGGCCGACGCGCTCTCCAGAATTCCGCATGAAGATCTGAGTCCAGAAGAGCTTGAAAAAGTAAAAGAGTTAGATGATATCGCTGAATTCCCAATTTGTCTTGCTTTGTCTGAAAAACCTAGAATGGTCCATGAGAAATTTGGCCTAACGATGTCAATTCGATCGTTGGAAGGAGAAATCCAAGCAGTTAACATCAAAAAGGAGCAAGAAGAAGACCCTGAATCTTCGATTTTGATTGGCTTTTTGAGAACTGGCAAATTTCCAGAAAATTTGACCGAAGATGAAAAAGACAGCTTTACGCTGATTGCCAGGACCTTTGTTTGGACTCTGGTATCCTATTTTTCCACCATAAGGATTCAAAACCTAGGTTGTATGTCCCGGCAAGCCTGAGGGCACTAATTTTCGATTCGTTTCACACCACCAAGCTTGGTGGCGGACATATGGATTTCAGCAAAACATATAAGAAATGTAGGAAATATTTTTGGCCACGCATGCACTCCGATATAGTCACGTGGCACAAGCAGTGCATCACTTGTCAGCTTCGGCATTCTCCTTGTCCTCCGTATCGTGCAGAGATGTGCACTCCGCCAGTGAATACCTTGTTCGCGAAGGTCGGCCTTGATTTGGCAGGACCTTTTCCAAAAACCCAAAAAGGGAATAAACATATTTTGAATATAGTTTGTTGGTTCACAAAATTTGTGATCTCGGTTCCTCTTCCGGATGCAAAGGCTACGACTATCGCTTCGGCATTTCTCAGGAATTGTTATTTGCGCTTCGGCGGTTGCACCGAATTAATTTCCGACAATGCTACGGCATTTACATCGGACTTTTTCAAAAGTCTTTGTTCTATGTTGTATATTAATAAGACCTATGCCATTCCTCATTGGAGTCAGGGCAACTCGGTCACAGAGAGGTCATTTCGGACCTTTCATAATATACTTTCGAAGTATATTTCGAAGGAACAGCCTGACTTTGACGACCACTTGGAATTCGCCAATTTTTGTTACAACACTTCGGTGCACCACTCTACGAACGAGACTCCTTTCTTTTTGATGTATGGGCGGGATCCAATATTTTGTGTTGATTTGATTCTGGACCCTCGGGTCAGGGAACCGGGCGTAACCCACGATGAGAATGAAGTCAAGCAAAAATTGGTGATGACTTTGAGACGAGCGTGGCAATGCGCTGATGAGGCGAATAAGGANAAGAGCGTGGCAATGTGCTGATGAGGCAAATAAAGAATCCCAGGCTAGATCCAAGAAATATTATGACAGATTGATGAGGAACCCGACCATAACGGTGGGGGATCGGGTATTGCTTAGGAACTACGCTGGGAAGGTCGGAACGTCACGCAAATTCCATTTGCCGTGGCGGGGAGTTTTCCGAGTGATAGGGATAAGTGGGGTTAAGGTAACCATCGTAAGCTGCAACTCTCCGCAGAGCAACCCTCGGATAGTTCACATAAACCAGTTAAAGAAATGCGTAGAACCAATTGGCCCTCCAATTTCTACGCCTGAGTTAGATAGGGAAGATGAGGAAGCACTGAGAGAGGCTGGGGCTGAGGAAGTAATTGGCGAACCGGGTTACTCTCATAAGGCTAAGAAGCAAAATGATGTTTTGATGGAAGAATCTGGGGAGAATGATGAAGTTATGGGTGAGAAAAATGAGGAATTGGAAGATGAGGTGGCGAGACCCGATAATGATAAGGAAGAAATGGGTCGTGGTGGACAAGGAAGGTACAATTTGAGGAAGGGAGTTAGGTTTAGGTTGCCCAGCATGTAATTTTGTTTTAGCCTAGGCAGTATTGTGAGAATTGAATATTGAGTTAACTCTGGGGTCCTAAGTGCCTAAATCTTTAAAATTAAGATCATTCAGGATGCCGTCTCCTGCCGTAATTCCGTTCCTGTCGACATCGGCTGAGCATCAGAACTTCTCGAATTTTGCGTTATGGAAAGTGGTTGTGGATAATAAGGTGTATCCGTCGTCCGAGCATTGCTACGTTGATAAGAAAGTTCGCTTCTTTGGGAGAGAGGTTGGAGCTCTGATGAAGTTGACTCCGAAATTGGCCAAACGGGCGGGTGACGAAGTCCGGCTTAATAGTCCAGCCTCGGCAGTAGATGCTTGGAATTGTGTCAAGGGTGATGTGATGTTTCGGATAGTGCTGTGCAAGTTCGAGCAACATGTGGAACTGCGGAGGGAACTCTTGCAGACAAATGATGCAGTCTTGTCTGAGTGCTCTTACAACACCTTCTGGGGATCTGGCGAGAATGAAGAAGAAACGAGGAAGGGTAGATATGAGGGAAAGAATATGATGGGCAAGATCCTTATGAACGTGCGACAAGTTCTAGGTGGAAAGTTGAAAGGGAAGGGAAAGAACATCACTGACCAATTTTTTTCAGGCATGTCTGACTTCCGGCTGAACAACGACGATTTCCCGCCACTTCCCAAGTCTGAGCATGCCTCGGCAGCGGTGAAACTTGGAGAGGGGACTTCTCAGGCGTGTGTCGTCCAGGAGTCGGGGAAAGGCAAAGTGGCAGAGATGGCGA
>LDKF01004020.1:0-17684 GCA_001026735.1 Rotylenchulus reniformis | reverse complement strand
ATCTAGGACTTGATGAAGCTCAACTCCGAAAAGACCCGTTTTATTGGTTGTATGACATTTGCGGCTCTCGCTACAATGCGATGTAAAACAACTCCAGTAAAAATGGGTTTGTTGTCAAAAAATAGAACAAAAAATTAGCTAAAATCTAAATTATGAACCCTAAATGGCCAAAATTATGATATGATTTTGAGAGCATTTTGGCCTTAACTTTTTTTTCAAAGTGGAAAAATTTGGGTGATCTTTGCTCATTTTGTAGCCAATTTTTTGCTCTATTTTTTGACATTAGACACCATAGTCATTTTTCAGATTTCAGATGGTCCGAATTATAGCGATTGCAACGCCAAAAATATTTCTATATATTTGAGTTATTTTTTATTAAAGGATGAAATTTGCTTCGTTTTCTGCTTCCCATAATTTATTGCTGTTCTTTAACGTGCTTTTTGTGGGTCTGCTGGTGGTTGTTGTGCCATTCGACGGTGGGAAATTGCCCCGTGTGCCGGACCCGTCCTTCCCGCCGCTGCCCTATGAGTTCCAGCTGAAAGTGGACAAAAGTTGCCAAAATTTGCTCTACATGGGCACCCGTGTTTGGACTGTCATGTCGGATCAGGCCTTCATAAATGTGAGTGGGCATTAGAAATGAAATGGTATTTTCTATTTTTTTATTGCATCTGGATTCTATAGAATTTTCCTGCTTAATCTAAAGATTTTCGAATGATCCAGGGTTAGTTAACACGTGCTTATTTCGAGTCTGATGTTTAGAAATCAGGCTCTTTTTAATTGGTCAAATATAGGATATTTTTTGAAGAAAATTCATGTATAATATGCCGACTCTCCGATAGTAACCACCGGAGAAAATTTTGAAATTTTATAACCTATTTTCTTAAGAAACGGGTTTATTTTTTGGGAAATCAATCTCCTATTAATTTAAATAAATGTTAAAAATTAAATTGACATAATAATAATTGCTATTTTTTATTTATATTCGCGTTTTTATTGTCCACAGTTCTTCGGTGACTGCAAACAGATGGAGCGGGGTTTTTGCAAGAGTACAAAGCCAAACTCCTGGCAAGTCAATACAACCGAGTCCCTATTGTTTTACCATCGTACCATCAGCGGTGTTTGGGTCGCATTGGGCGACAAACGACAGTACCAGCCAAAGTGCACTAGACCCTTCCTACACGGTTCGCACAACAAGTTCATTGATTCAATTTTTTCAGAATAGGGGTGAAAATTAGGGATTTATTACGGATTGTAACTTTTATGCAGTAAATGTATTAAAACTAGGGAAGGGCACAGGGGGGTGGGATTTGGCAAAAACCGAGGACGGGAATGATTTAGAGTAAGTTTTAGAACGTTTTGATAAAACACGTACCACTGTCACGTACCAGTAGTCAGGGGGATACGTACAACGTAGTCAGGTAATAAATAAACGTGAAAGTATTGGTACTGATGAATTCACTTGTCATCAAAAACAGTACAACGTACTTCATTAAGTTCATGTACGTACAATGGAAATTTTGTGAAAATATGCACCAGTGCTACGTACCGTACTCGAGAGTACATGTATGAAGTAATCACGTACAACGGTACGTGAGTTAGCACATGTCATCAAAAAACCAGTATATTCATAAAGTCTATGTGCGGCCTACGGTATGTTCTAACTCTATTATATATACCTATTTTTAGCCTCTCTCTTCAACCGTTTGTTCACCGACTTACACTTGTTTATGAAGCAGTTTATGCGTCTCAAAGCATTGGAGACAAACATGTCAATGTATCCAAAAAATGGTAAAACAGGTCGAATGTGAATTTTTATTCTAATCAATGTTAGACCGGTGCTGAGGTGTTAGAAAACCCCGACACTTTGGCCTTTCTGGCCAAAAAAATTTTACTGAAAGTCTATAGAGCCAAGTTATACAAAATTTTATGATCTATCCTTGGGCTTTTTTTTACGAATTTTTTAAATTTTTGTTCGGTTTTCGAAAAAATTTAAATGGTAAAACATAGAGCAAAAATTTATTTAAGTTTTCCTTCTATGTTTTTGGTTTAACAAGTTCTAAGAGTTTTTTGTCTATAGCATTTGACAGTTTTTTACGCCCCGTTAATATTAGATAGCTATGGAAATAAAAGTTTTTTAATTTATTTCAATATTTTCCGGCTATTATCTATCATATTTTTTGCATTTTTTAGTTATGGACAAAAAGCGCATACTTCCCCGGCTGCCCAATCTGCCGGTGCCGGCGCCATTGCCAACCTTTTTCATCTCCAGATATCCCGTGGAGTGCCGATTCTTCAAGTGCGGATGGAACATCTTCTACAAGACCGAGCCCGATTCCCAGTGGACTCCTGGGGTTGGCAAAAATTTTTATAAAAAATTTATTAGATTTTCCCGGTTATTTTTCTAATTCAACTACCAAAAACAAATGTATTAAATGTTAGAACCATAGTATCTAAAACAAGAAATAAAATCCATAAGATATTGTATTAAAAGGCTGTAAAATCGAGGGAAAAATTTAAAAAATAGCGATTAATTGTATAAAAAATAATTTTGTTTGACTTGCTTTAGTCCAAAAATAAATGTGAAAATGGATGCATCGTATTTGGCACCATCCTAAAGTCCCTACCTCCCCACAAATTTTCACGCCCTTTTCAGTACTGCAACATGACCGCCGACTCGGGCCAGTACTGCACTCCGCCCACACGTCGTGATCCAGGCATCTTAGAGGAAGATTTGTACTTGCGATCCACGACCGGCGTCTTCATGATCGCGGGCACAAAAATGCGGGACACAACTTTGCTCTCATGCGATCTGTAGTGGGCTGGGCCAACCTATTGGACGAGGAGCAAAATTATTGTCATTTATTAGTATGAAACTGATGAAAATTATTATGTTTTTGGTTGCAAATGTTGCGAAAAGTAATAATGTTTTCAAAATAGAAATTTTTTATTTATAATGATTCTTATTGGAATAAGGGCAACATAACGAAAAAAATTGAGTGACACAAAAATGGACATACCTTTTTCAAAAATAAAGTGCCCTCTTGATAGACTTTGAAAAAATAAAGGGCATTTCTAAAATAAAGAACCCTCTACAGGGTGCGGATAAAGTCCTTGAACTTATTACAAAAGCTAATTTTTTGTAAAAATTTATTTTAACAAATGATCTTTTCGCCAAAATATAATCAATAAGATCTAAACTAACTAAAAATCATAAGAAACTTCCGAATTTGATTCCATTTTTCAAAATATAGGGGGTCGAATACACTTGAGTCAGGGTTCACTTTGGTCGGGTCTATTTTTTCAATAAATATTGTCTAATTTAGTTTCATCGAATTTTAAACCTCTTCCTTTTTGCTGATATTATAAATAGGATAGTTTGCTAAAATAATTAACAAATAAAATAATTTTCCCTAATTGATAATGAAAAGTTTTTGGGATCAACTATTTTGGACCAAAATCGTTTTGTCAAAATTGTACAAAATCTCAAAATTTCTTTTGCACTTTTTGAGGGCATATCAACTTTTTACGAGTTTTTTTTTTTAAATTTAAATGATAACACAGCTTATTTTAGCCTTTTTACTCAATTTTCGATCATTTTACAGTCCAAATTCTAAACTACGGAAAAAATCCCAAGTGGTTTTGACCCATGAAAAGCTTGGTCACGCACCCTTCTTCAGTGATTGACGCTCAGGCTTATTATAAAGCAACTTTTAATGAATCTTTTGTTATGAATTTTATGCACAGGTATGTCTGCTATAATAATGACTAGGGAGATTAATTTATTGGGTTGAGATTCTAATAGTTTTTAGGCTTTTTTTTCTCTGCGATGAAATCTGATCCACTAACCACTTTACCATGGATCATTTTAATTTGTGATTTTAATGAAATTCAAGTAAAACAAAAAGGCAAACCAACTTAATTAAGCACATTTTCAAAAAAAAATCTTGCAGATTTTATAGGAATAGTTAAAATGTTTTTTCGTAAAATGTGAATTTCGTAAATGTGATAGTAAATAGTAAAATGTGAATTTCAGAATTTCAATCCTATCCGGGGATAGTATTCATTTTTTGTCTATGTAATTTTCTTTTAAAATTTTGTCATGTTATTAGGTTAGTTTAATTAAATTTCCACATTTCTAAATAATTTTTAAAAGTTAGTTTGAGACAATAACAATAGTTGAATTTTTCTTAAATTTTGCATTTTTACTCAAATACCGAGATTTTATTCAGGACGATTGGAAAAGGGATTTCGGGATTCGGGATTGGTATCAAATTTGACAAATCCCGACCCCCAAAATTAGCCAGGATTCCAATCATATAAAATTTTGCAAAATAAAAATCGCAGCGAAAACTTGCATTGTTGCTGGATGTTCAAAGCTCCGGTCACCTGGAACAATTGCCAGAAATCGATGTGACCAGGGTTGCTCACGGGTACAAATTTCGGACCCGTACCCGGTTATACCCGCAGGGCCAATACCCGTACCCGTTTCATACCCGTCATACTTTTTTGCATACCCGCCCGCGGGTACCCGCGGGTATACCCGCAGTTTACCCGCATTTTGGGGAAAATTAAAAATTCAAAAAATGAATAAACCATTTTAAAAAGTCAATATTTAAAATAAATGAAATGATTTGAAAACGTTCAAATTTATTCAGAGAATCGGCCAACATCAATTTTGAGACATTTTCATGAGTCACCGGTGGTCCCGATAGGGACCGCCGGAGAAAATTCTGCTATTTTAGGCAATTTTCTTAAGAAAAATTTCAGTTCACTTTTGTGAAGAAATTCCCTGTATTAAGAGGTGTCGGTGGGAGGCGGTCCCGCTAGGGGCTGCCGGAGAAATTCTTGAAGATTTTAAAGCTTTTTCGTAAAAAATTAATCAGAAATTTCACTATTAAAAGAGGTACGCATTAGAAAAAAATTTTAAAAATCCTCTTCCCGGCGATCCCTAAATAAATTTTCTCTGCCGGAGAAAATTTTGAATTTTTGAGATCGTAAATTTCAGTCCAGACTAAGTGCAAAGTGGCTACTGGCTACTTTTTCAGTCTAAATATTAAATTAATTTTTAAAATGTAGTATCTTTAAGATGGCCTGAAAAAAACTAACATATTCATCAAAATTTCCTATATTCTATATTCATCAAAAAATTCTTGATAATATTTGCAAATTCTTCTACGTTTTTTGTGATATTTCGTAAATTATCCAAAAAATCCTGTTTGAAAAAAAAGTTAAAAGGTAATAAATTTCTACTTTTGTTTTTCGTATATTCTTTTGGGCTTTTATCCGGAAAATCACGCATCTTGGTCCTTAGCCTTTAAATCGTATATACGTCCTATACTAGAATACGCTTCAGAAACTTGGTCCCCTACCTCCAAATCCCAAATCCAGCGTATTGAAGGGGTCCAAAAATATTTCACTAGAATAGCTTTATATAAAGTTAACAAGACATATTTACCATATGAATCTCGTTTAAAATTTTTCGATCTTACTACTCTCTCTCTCCGCCGTACAGTTTTTGATCTCACTTTTCTCTATAAGATCTGCTTTGGCTTTATTCGAATCAATACTAAAAACATTCTTCAATTCTCTACTAGACCTAGTCGCCGTCATCCATTTCAACTGATTGTACCTCGCAAATCCTCCAAAAACCAAAATTTTCTTGTCAATCGTACTGTTAACCAATGGAATAGCTTACCTGCCTTTCAAGCTGACAAAAATCCAACTCAATTTTCCAATTGGTTATACAGTTATCTTCCTACTCTTCATTCTAATTCACCATATGTTTTCTATTGACAGTCAGCATTGTGAATTTTCCATCCCCACATCCGACCGTATGATTTGTTTTATGAAACATCCACATTTTATTCATAATGTTATGTTCGTATCGTCTTTTTGTGCCAATCCCGTCAGTGGCACTATTATAATGTGCCCTGGGATTGTGAATAAACAATTGACAGTTGACAATCTTCACTAAATAGCATTTTATTAATATTATGAATATAGGGAGCTGCGATTTAACGAGTGTGGGTTGTGGGATCTATTGAACTCTATCGCGATGGACATTTCGTCCATTGGAGATTTAGGGGTGCAGTGCTCTTCTTCACAGTGCTACATAAACATTTAAGGCACGGGATGGGAAAAGAAAAAAGCGAAATAATGTGGATGGCAGACAGTTAGAAAAAAAGTACAGGAGAATCGTATCGAGAAAAAATATTCAAACCAAGACCCGATTCTTAGGGGTGCATTTTGAAATGCGGG
The DNA here is from genome assembly GCA_001026735.1 of Rotylenchulus reniformis. NCBI lineage: Eukaryota > Metazoa > Nematoda > Chromadorea > Rhabditida > Hoplolaimidae > Rotylenchulus > Rotylenchulus reniformis. The sequence continues at coordinate 11,426 of LDKF01004020.1, read as the reverse complement.
TAAATTGCGGGTACCCGCGGGTATAAGGCGATACCCGTACCCGGCCCGTACCCGTCAGATTTTCTAAAATCATACCCGTTACCCGCCCGTTACCCGCGGTACCCGGGTACCCGCGGGTAACCGGGTATTCGTGAGCAACCCTGGATGTGACCATTCAAATTTGGAAAGTTGGCTACAAATCGTAAAATAATTAAAAACAACAATATCCCTGAAAGTCAGGGATGCCATTTGTTCTGATTTATTAGAAATGCACTGAGTTGGAGGGTCCAAATCTGACCAAATAAAAATGTTCTGATTTGTCAGATTTGTTCCGGTTTTCGACCTCTATCCTTATTTTAACTGATTTTAGGTGATTTGGAAAAAAATTATTTAAAAAATGACCAATTTCTAAAGAAAATCAGGTCTAAATTTTCAAAATTTTCACCGGCGGCCCCTATCGGAACAGTCGATACCACGTACGTTGGATATTTGAAAGGAATTAGCTGAAGAAAGAAACAGTCTTGTTCTTCAGTTGAAGGTCAATTATGATTTGAATTGTTCCTAGATGTACATACGATTTGGTGCTGGGTAAAAAAAAGCCCAATGTGGTCAGTCTGGCCTAAAACTTTTTTGTAAGACTTGTTAGACAAAAAGTGTAAAAGGCAAAATTGTACAGAATTTTATGCTGATTCGAATGGTATTTTCAATTTTTCGAAATTCGGCTAAAAAATCCGGAATTTAGCGAAAACATTGAAAAATAGTGGGTTTCGCGAAAATCAAACTTTTATTCGAATTTCAAAAGATTAAAAATATCAGAAGATAGAGCATAAAATCTTGCACAATGGCTTTTTATAATTTTGGTCTAGTAAGTTTCAAATGAAAGTTTTCGACCGGACTATAACTCGTGGGCGGCAGTTTTTTTTCAACGTACCAGCATCGGTACTTTTTCAAAGGAAATGGCAAGCATACCTTTTTGTGTCTCGGCATTTCTGCTAATTGTTGGATTTTGCTCAAATTGTTGAGATAATAGAACTGAATTAGTATTTGACGCCATTTTAGGCGACATTTTCGGATCAATTTCCATGGGGCTCTAGCCGGTCCACAGAATGGATTCGATGTCATCGCTCCATGCATCATGCATGGACGCAGTTTGTAAACTCTCACTCATATCTAAGAATTTTTGCCGCTTTACTCATTCCGAACACTGCAAAAAAAATAGAACTAGAAAACCTGTTTTGATAGCTTGCTTATCGTACACAACAGGATCCATGATTTGCATTTGGACATTTGGTTGCGCATACGCGCAGGACTTGGTCCTGCAGGTTGTACCGCATTAAATGCATGCACTTGTGGTGGTACTTTTACAGCTTGAAAATGGTTGTCTGCTGTACGAGCGCGCTTCAGCTGTGCAGCAGGTTGTACCGACGCATTTAATGTCCGCACTCGTGGCTGTGGAGCATGCTCTGCAGTTTGTGCACGCCTTGGTAGTGCTGCAGGTTGCACAGGATCAGGATTTGCACTTGTTGCGGTATCGCTTGGACATTAACCAGTAAAATTGGGATTTTTTTCTCTATTTTTTCTCGGACCATTGATACTCAATAACCATATGTGCATTTAAAAAAATTCATTATAAAAATTTAAAAATTCAAGTAAAAAATCATACAATGCTTAAAGAACGCACTATTTTATTTTATTTATTCAATTTTTAATATTAATTTGCTTTTCCATGCCTCCAGCATTTAATAATACAGAATAATTTATAGTTTAAAAGATTTCTAATTCAAATTTTCTATGAGTAACTCTTTAACCATTCATGCATTATTCGTTTAGTATAAAATAGAAAAATAACAGATAAAATGCTCCTAATTACCATTTTACAACCTTTAAAAAGTTGCAGCAGAAAATTTATTATATAGGTAATTAGGGAAAGTTTATCATATCCAACCAGATAAAAAAAAACCTGCAAAATAAATTGATCTTCTATTTTCTGACAAAAAACACCATGATCAGGTCTGATCTAGGATGGAACGATTACGAAAGTTATAAGAAAATATGTGACAGCAAGGAAGATTATTTTGACAATACTAATAAATTTTAAGTTGAATAAGTTCGTATTTGCAGTGATCGCTAGAACGGTGCTGGATCGTTTAAAAAAAGTGCCAAAACCAAGTATGTTCCTCAAAATCTTTTTTGTAAGAGTAAGACTTGTTAGACCAAAACTTCCAGAGTTGTGTAGAATTTATATTCTATCTTCTGGGATTTTTAATTTTCTAAATTCGAAAAAAAGTTCGAAATTTTCCCGAAATACTGTAAAACAGAGTTTGACATTTCGAACTTTTTCTCCGAATTTCGAAAAAATTAAAAATCCCAGAAGATAGAGTATAAATTCTATACAATTTTGTCGATGAAAGTTTTGGTCTACAAAAAAGTTTTTGGAGTACGGTTGAGGTTTGGCACTTTTTTAAAACGCCATAGCAACGCTTCTTAAAAAATTTAATTAACTCTAGACGCATTTCATAAATGCTGAATAGAAATAATAAAATGAATTAGACAATGAAATTTAGCAAAATTTTTAATATAAAATGAGTATTAATTATTTAGTTTTTTGATTTATTGTTTTATTGTAGTTTTTTTTATTACAACTCATCAATTTTTAATCTTTGATTTTATTTAGTTTGCAGTTTAATTTCATTCTTCTTAAATCAGACACGACGGCAGCACCAAAAAATATAAGCATATTTATTTATTAATTTATAATATAATTATTTATTATTTTCACATTCTATAGCAAAAATCGGCGTGGTAATAAGATAGGTCAAGATTTGTTGTGAAATGCATTATTTTCTATACTTATAAAAATATTTTAAATTAAATAATGCTTGTTCATACATAAATGTTATTTTTTGAAAATGAATGGGGTTGAATGAATTGAATGAAATGGGGGGTTGTGGCTAAATACCAAAGTTATGAATTTTATAAAATATCTGTAGGAATAGGCGTCAGAACTTTGTTTACACCCTAAGTAATAAATTTTCATATTTGAATTCAACCGGCCGTTTATTCTCGAACTGGCAATGAAACTTTTTTGGAATTCATCTGCAGTGTAATTTAGTTCATCTACTGATTTTCTTGAAATGCTACTATTAAATTTGTTGTTTGATCTTTTGTGAAGTTCACTTATACAGCAATAAATGAATAAAAAATTAGTTTAGTCATAAACAAGAGACAGAAGCTGAATACATTTGCTATTTTGGTTTTAACCAAACCAACAAATGACAGCAACAACAGACGAAGAATATGATGGGTTCTAATTCTCTTCTCAAGGGCACATCTATTTTCGGCATTAATAAGATAGTTAAAAAGGGCAAATGATTTTTTAGGGTCAATCGAGTATTTAAGGCAGTTGGAACTGAAAGTTTCATTCGCTTTTTGGTATTAAAATACAACTTATTTAGCAATTTTATTTTTTATTAATCATCATGGCAACCAAAGCATTGAACGCGAAATTTCTTATTTTTGCCATTCTTTGTATGATAATTACGGTTTCCTTAATGCCCTTGACTAATAAGCCCTGGTCGAGTAAGACCGGGTCCAGTGAGCCCGGGTCTAGTAAACCGGAGCCTAAGCCGGATCTACGTAAGTATTTAATTTTTTGGCTAGAATAACTGATTATATATTCTTTTACAATCCAATAAAGACTGCCGGATTCGAATCTGAACTTTAATTTATCATGACAAGACATCAGGAAAAAATAAATTTTTCTTGAACTTATAAGTGATTTTTTCTTTTATATAAACATATGGCACTTTTCCGAAATAAATTTATAAAAATAATTAATTAATTAATTATTTATAATATATATATATATATACATACCTTATAAATCAAACTAATTGTATATTTATTAACTAAATTAATTTGTTATACATAAAAAGTACTTTTGGTGAAACTCAAAAATAAAAAGAAAGTAAAAAAATTATTTTCCACTCCAAGAGATTCATGTGCATATCATATCAAAAATGATATGTACAAAAATGATATGAAATTTTTGTATTTTTAAATCAAAATTATCTTATTCAGACCTCCAATTTTACCGGTTTATCGATTATCTATTTCTTTTTTGGACACAAAATCAATACTACGGATCTATACTATTCAGAGCTTTGGTGCTAATCTGTTGATGTCATCATTTTCTACATGCTCAATATGGGCTGTCTTTTGTAGTTTATATAAATGGTCATTTTTTAATGGGGAAGAATGAAATCTGGTCAATTAACCAAATTAGTTATGATTTCTCTGAATAGCTTCCTAAAAATTTTCAATAAAATTTCATTCATTCAATATTTTATTCAAAACAATAAAAGACATATTTAGCTAATAAAAATATTTTTTTTCAAAATTGGTCAAGTTGGCAGCTTTTTAAAACTCACAAGTTAGTCGGTTTTTTAATTTTTTTTGTAACTTTTTCCTTATGAGATTTGAGATTTTTATGAGACATTTGCATATATTTTTAGATTACTTTTTTACTAATACGACTATTTGGGATTTTTGACTAACGCGTAAGCACCCTTTTTTATGTAACGTAATTGACAATTTTGGTCTTTTACCTTTTTGAAGTAACACGCAAGAACGATAAATAGGTTATAATAAAATCATTTTTTGTTAAAAAAAATTGTTAAATTAACACATTTTATTCAAACCCCTCAGAATTTGCGCTCATTCGCTGCGCCACTATGGAAAAATCAGCAGTTTCCCAAAGTTGCGGAGATGCAATACATTGTGGCGGATCAATGGCGTGCCGGCATGCGGAAGCGACTGCCGCTTCGGGTATGGTTGGATTTATTTGGGATAATAATATTTTATTGAGGAATGCTCGACAAACCATAGCTAGAAAGCCAGAAAATTAAACATTTTTAGAGGTTCGAGGAAGTAAGAGGAGAAAACGAAAATTATTAAAAAAATTTGTCCGGCCTCTGACACTTATTTATGATTTTTTTTTACATTTTATTGGTCAAATTTCTCAAGAAATGGACATATACTCGTAAAATTCTCCGTCGACCCACAACGAGGGCGCTGGCACTCTTAAGCAGTGTTGGGAAAAGTTCCGGCTCCGGCTCCGCTCCGGAGCCGGAGCGGAGCCAAAATTTCGGAAAGGCCGGAGCTGGAACCGGAGCTGGAGCCAGAGCAAAAATTTTTTGGAGCCCGGAGTCGGAGCTGGAGCCGGAGCCGTGTAAAATTTTGAAAGCTCCGGGCTCCGGAGCCGGAGCCGTAAATTTTGAAGGGAAAATGAGTGACAGGTCACATTTTTGGGTGATGGAAGGAGAGAAATCACACACTATTTTTTCCCCTCTGTGTTATCTCTGCGCCTGCTGCCATCCACTCCGCTCTGTACGGTCTCTCTTTGTCCAATAGACATGCGAGAGAGAGCAGAGGGCACACAGACGAACAGAGAAAAAAGAAATAGTGTTGATTTCCATGCATTCTTTGTTCAAAAATGCATCCCATCAATTTTTTGGTCAAAAAATTTGAAAGTTCGCGAGAATTTGAACCAAGGCCGGAGATTTTCCGGCCTTGGATTTTTTGGCTGGAGCTTTTCCGGCCTTGGATTTTTTTTTAACCATGATATTTAATTTTAATAAATTGATGTTACCCCTTAAATTACATAGTATTTCTTATGGTTAGTTCATAGATCAGTATTCAGATTAAGAAAAGTGTTTCCTAGTTATCTGTTTCCTAGTTGTCATTCTTTCAACTTTATTCTTACTTATAAAATAGACAATTTTAATCGAACAAAAATTAGACGAATCTTTTTACTTCTCATTCATTTTAATACCAGATACTAAATGGGGATTGTTTAGATTTTTGCAAAATCAAAAAATTATATTACCTCTTAGGCCTTTATAGATTTAAAGCTGAAAATCATCAAATGATATGTAACGATTATTCTTCTGAAAATATTCACCTTATCATCGGCATCAAATGACCTATAAAATATAAAATTTCAAAATTTCAGAATATTCTATTTCCCTTTTAGGGCTTCTGAAAGATTTTATGGTACTTACGTTTCTGAATTTGAAGGTAGAAGTTTTGTTGGCTTTCAGAAAAAAAAACAAAATAAATCATAGTAAAAAATTTCTTAGAAATTTCATAATAAATCACTTTTTTCTTTTCTTTAAGAATCTAAAAAAATCATGAGAAATTAAAAAAAAAAACAAAAGTCTTAAGCCGCTTACCCCCGGGATGTTACCGGCCGCCAGAAACTAAATATAAATTAAATAAAATTCAAGTTGATTTACAATAATCTAACCTCTCCAAAGTCTTTTAATGTATTTAGATCTAGCTAAAAATTAAAAAATAAAGAAACAAAACAAAAAAATCAAATTGCATCGGTGAGATCTTGTTTTGCATCCGAGCAAAGAAATGGCTTGAGTCCCTTGATAAGATTTCTTATTTTTAAATTATTGGCTCTTGAAATAACTCACAAAGTTGTCAATACCCTCTTTTTTCCATAACTAAAAATAGAACATTTTGGTAAACCACAATGAACTTGCAATAATTTAGTACACCAACTTTGAAAAGCGATTTTTTAATCTCTTCCATCTAAAAAATAACATTAAAGCAAAATAAAATGAGCAAAAATTACTTCTTGCGTAGTATCTATTATTTTTCCATTAGCCTTAAAATATCAATTCATTATTATTTTTTAATTCGATCCTTACCTTTTATCTAGTTCGTTCATTTAAAAATATCAAATTCAATTTTCAAAAGATACCAAAAATGTCACCAGTCAAAAATAATACAAAAATTAGAAAATTTATTTTATTTTTATTATAAGCAAATATTACAAAACAAATATAAAAATTAGTTACCTATGCTCTTTTCTGATTACTATAAAATTTCGGTAAATACGTTAAAAAAAATAATTTTCAAGATAATATGAGAAATTCTAGAAACCAAAAAATCGGAGAATTTTAATTGCCTTTTTATAATTTGCATTTTGGATTATTAATGATTAAAAAATATTGGCTTGTGGACTTTTGGCTTTTTTTGATTTCATTTTGAAAGAACATGAATTTGATTTTTTTATTAGTGCCGGGTCGTTAATAAAGTTCCAATTTGCCATTTATCAAGCATAAAATTCGAAAAAACCAATAACATTTGTAATATTAGAATAATTGCTACCAAAACATTATCGGTTAAAAAAGAAACCCATAAATTATCCCATTAAATTGGATTTAACATAGTAAAACAACAACAGTAATAAAACTCGATTGAGTGCGAAGAGCAAAATAAAAAGGTATATAATTATTAATTTATGCTATTAAAACTATTTTCGAAAAAAACTAAATTTTTCGGTGCTATGTCATTTGGTCGAAAAGTGAAAAATAACATATCAATCCCAGAAAACTTTTTTATTCGACTTGTCAGACCAAAAGTATAAAAGTCAAATTTGCGCATAATCTCATGCTGATTCAGATTGTATAATTTAAAGAATTCCGACAAAAATCGCCCAAAAATCAAACTTGCACGTTAGTGATCAAAGCAAAGCATAAAAATGGAATTTTTGAATTATAAGGCCTATTATGGCATAATAATATAGTTTAGTAATGATTTGGGCGTTTGAAAAAGTCTCACAGCTGAGATTCTCATTTTGACCCAATAAATTGCCCTAATTTTTATGTGGTTTTGGAGGCCCCATATTAGCCTTGGCTGAATTTTCTGAAAATTTCTTTTTTGCGTAAGAGGATCCTTGGGCTATCATTTTCGCTGATTAGGTATTCCATATTTGCGGAATAGATCAGCTAGAGACCATTGAAAAAATAGTAAAATTTCATTTTTGGGCATATTTATCAAAAAAAATTACAACTTTTTTGAAGCTAAAGAATTATTTTCTTTTTTTAGCAAATATAGAAAATGTAATTTCATGCTATTTTTAGTGATTGTTTATGATTGTTATTTAGAAATAATCCTGATATTATTAAAGAAAATATACTAAATTTTATTTCCTGCTCTGAAAAAATTGGTCGTTTTGATCATTTTACAAATTTAAAAAAAGGTACAAAATAACAATTGACAAATGTGAAAAAATATTACAAATGCTAAATAATGGCTTTTATTGCGTTGAGGTTTCAGTTTAAAATATAAGTGACATATTGTAATCTTTTAAATTTTTTTGCAGCCGGACGTTAGCATTTTACTTTATTATAATATTGTGACATAACCATCCAGTTTCAAAATTTTTACTATAGGTTACAAAGATTATTCTTAGATTTCTAAGATATTGCTAGATTATGCTTAAGGATTTTAGTTTTAGTGGAATCAAAAGTTTTTTAAATTTTAAGAATTTTAATTTTAAGAAAAAAAGCTTTATACCGCTAGAATCAGTATGAAATTCTACACAACTTTGCCTTTTATACTTTAATCTACGGGTTTGAGAAAAAAAGTTTTCTGGGACCATTATTTTATTTTTGCACTTTTCGACCAAACTACAGAGCATCTTCTCTCTCATCTTCTCAACATTCTGGAGTATCTCAGGGCTCAGTTTTAGACCCTTGCTGTTCTTACTCTACAATAACGACACCCTGTGTAATTTCACCTCCTACGAAAATTAGACTTTTTGCAGACGACGTAAGTAAAATTCTTACAAAATTTCATTATATAAACGAATCTAACCTTCATGCATCATTATCTTCCATTCATCATTGGAGTACTGAATGGTTATTAGTTATTACAGATCTCAATTGTAAAAACATTTGTTCTCTATTTAAGCATTTGGGTACACATTACTATTGTTCAAAAATTTGAAAAGGTCGAGATTTGTTAGAGCTCACTGCCGGAGTCAAATAAAACTTATAAATATGACAAAAGTGACATAAAAACTTTAAATTAAAACACAACTTGTTATTAATTAAAACGCAAATTTTAGATGAGTTTCACATAATTTTTTTCAATTTTACCTCAATTTTCAATTTATCATTTTTCAATTTTCCTTTTTTAATTTTAAATTTTTCTAACGCAAATAAAAGAATTGTACAAATCGAACAAATAAAATTAAATCCATCACCTTATACAAAAAAAATTAAAAGTTTATGCCAAATTTTTGGATTCTTTGAAATGTTGCAACAAAATAAACAAAAAATTTTATTACCCATAAATTATTTATGGTGAAAAAATGAAGAAGATAATGTAAATTTCAAATGCTTGAAACAAAAAACATCAGCAGCTTGGCAAATATTAAATATTAATTGAGTCATTAAATATAAATATTCGTTTAAGAATGGTAGCAAATAATTATAAATTACAACCTATTTTATTTCTTATTTTTGGTATAAAATAATGTATATAAAAGTTAATTCTATCAAAGGAATAAAATCGCAACAGTTTGCCAAAGGAAAGGGGCCCCAGGCCAGTGATTCGACGACAGCCACACCCAATCCCTTTATTTGCTGCGTACGCGTCGCAACAAGTACCGTATCTATGCATTAATTATTTTTTCTGTCAATGTGTTATGAGAATAGAGAAGAGAATACGTAAATACTAATAAATAATCGCTAAAATTTCATGCTAAAAAACGCGGCACAATATATGATATATCAGATTTTTCCACTCTTAGAACAAAAATATTTTTTGTAAAAGCCACACATTTCTTCTTTTTCAAGTAATTTGGCCCAATTCCTAGAAAAGGTAAAACTGTACGATTCCAAATTTTATGAGAATTAATCAAGTCCTGACCTTCATAAAAAGAATAATCACGAAAACTACGATGCTATTTTGATCTGATTTTATATATTTATCAAAAGGATTGGATCAACTCAGGTTAATTCAGCATCATTTGATCCAATTTTAAACAATGCCATATTTTCAAGTTTTTAGGCCATATTTGATCAATATTTTGAAGGGGAAATCTAATTTGACCGATTTATTGCTAAAATTGACAATTTATTATTCATATCCATTTGAACAATCCACTTTCATCAGAACGAATTACTGCAGTTTAAAGTTTAAACTAAATTTCTGGGCGTAAGTAACTTTGGCGAATTGGAACCAAATCCATCATGACCATGATTTCCCATCGAACTCTTATTAGATTGTTTTATGAATCGACGGTTTATTAATATAACCAATAATTATGTCCATTTTTATCAATACACAACTTCAGATTTTTAACGGTTTTTAAGTTTCATTCGAATGAATGGATTTTTTAATTTTCTTAAAGATTTTTTGAAAGCAATTTTTGTCTAATTCGGAATTTTGAATAAATAATAACTGTACTAATAGCTTCTTCGTCCTGTTTTTGGTTGGGCAAATTTCCATAAATCTGAACAATTTTCACAAACAACCTCAGGCGATGATATCGGAAGCATTGTCAAATAAGTAAAACTAAATTATATACAATATAAGAAAAATTTTTACTCCCAACAAATTAACACCAGAATGTATTTTTGCAAAGGGCTAAAAATTCTATTCAGCATATCTTCCGAGCCAGAATATTTAAGTCGTTTGTTAAAAAATGAAAATAATTTTCACAAACATCAGGCGTATCGGACGTCAAGGCTGGGGCTCTGGCCTTAACGGTGGTCTGTCTTCCGGCTGCGTTTATCTTCTAGCTACGTTCAACCTTCCGGCTACGGCCAGACTTCCGGCTGTGGTCTTTCGTCTTTCGATTCCGGTCAATCTTCCTGCGGTCCATCCTTCGACTGCGGCCAATCTTCTGCCGGTTTTTGACAGCGTAAGAATTCCGCCTATGGGCCAAAAATAGAAAACAAATAAAAAATTGGAACTTAATATTTTTGGTAATTTTTTGTCCTTTTCGAATTTTTAATTATTCTTAATCTATGATTTCTTCACACATCGTCCTAATAAGTGAAAAAGTTTTTTTTTTATTTTAATTAAATATAATTTTTATTTTAATTATTTTTTTTAATTTTAATTAATTTTTATATATTTTAATTAAATAACCTGAGCTATAACAATATCCTTCTTTTAGGTGCAAATGATGTAAAAGAAGCGGAACATGATCCAACCTTGGAAAAAAGTCGTGCGATGGATTCGCTACAATCTACAGATTGGATTGAACGCGGGAACTGCTGCGCCTGCTGGTCCGCTCAATTTCCTACCGCCTATGGTAATGATAATATTAAAAAAACAATTAATTTAGTTATTGGATTCAGCTTACCCCCGAGCAAGGTGGATTTCCAAAATTTGCTGAATTTGTGGACGGAAAATGTTTTATAAAAAGAGTGGTAAAATTTTTATTAGCTTATTCACCAATAAAAAATAATTATTGCATAATTTAATTCCTGAAGAGATTTTAAAATTCAAAAATTGCAAATAACCTTGCGGGTAGGGAAAAATTTTTTTTGCAATTTTTGGAAGATCTATCCTTAATTATTACTTACCTTGAAGTTATTTTATAGTAATGATAATCAAAAAAAATCGAATTTAAG
>LDKF01004018.1:4027-32698 GCA_001026735.1 Rotylenchulus reniformis | reverse complement strand
AGCGCCAGCCCGGAGCAGGCCGAGTACGCCTTCCAGCAGTTGGAGGTGAAAGTGACAAGGATCACCACAAACTCCGCACATGGATCAAACACTTAAAATCCCAAAAGTGTGAGCTGAAATGGGGAAATTACAAGCGAATCGAGAGAACATTTGGAAACTGATCATTCTCTAGAATTCCCTGTCCACATGGCCAAGATGTTTTGATACTCGATATTTTGTTGGATATCTGGGTGGCTCCTACACCAAACTCGAACTCACTTGTCAGAATTACAGTACAGTTTATTGATTTTGCATGATCTTTTTTTATGGGGCGGGGGGATGGGGGAAAGGGTGGCGCTATTGAATAGGACATAAAAAGTTCGGCACCCGACGGGACTTGAACCCGCGACCCTCCCTTACCGTGGGATGCTCTAACCCACTGAGCTACGGATGCACTTTCCATTGGTCCTTTCTTTATCCCACTTCCTACCACACCCGCTTCCTTCAGGCATCACATTGAGGCTATGAGGTCGTGTGAGAGAGTTAAGATAAGAATTGTTCCCTTTAGCGCCAACGCAACGAATGCACCCAACAGACGGCATCGCTGCACCGGGAGCTGGCGAGTCTGGCAGGACGAGCAGAGTTGGCGGAACAGACCCAGATGTGGCACAACCTGGTCCAGCTGTTCGAGCTAAAGTTGAAGCTGAAGATGGAGTCGCGAAAGTGAGGGAAGGGGGCAGGGAGAGGGGAAGGAACGGAGAGCAGAACGAACGGAAGGTTCAGGGACGAGTCGAAGCCTTGGGGCGACCGGAGGTCGTACTTGTGAACAAGTTGAACCGATGGCAGACGGGCGATGATTGGCCAATTGTTTGGGCACTTTGGGTGAATGTGGAATTTATCCAAAAGATCTTTCAGAAAAACGGAAAGGCGAACTGTATTCCCCCGATGATCAAACTATCTGTGCCCCCCACGATCATTTTCCGATCACTGACATTGCACCTCTTCCTTCGTTTGGATGGCAATCCATTCGCAGTCAATTTTGGTGTAATAATCTGGAAAATGGGACTCGCTCGGTCCACCCACTTCCGACCTTCCACTCTTACCATGCAACGGCGCCTCCTTGGCATGACAAGGGCCACCGGTGAGTGTTCCCACCTGGGCCCACCGTCCTTGGCCCAGCGATTTCAGCAAGGGACCTCCACTGTCGCCCTTCAAAAGGAGGAAAGGTTTTTGAAGAAATCTATGAGGAAAAACATAAATATCCGAAAATGCCACCAAATTAAGGCGGCTGGTGATGAAGAGAAATTCACATTTCCACTCGGGAAATTTCCATAATTGGGGCGGTGAAGGTCGTTTGAGTCCCCAGGGTGGAAAAATGCTTGTAACTCGGCTCAAACTCAGCCTAGAAAAACGAGCTTGATGTCAAAAGATATGCTAAAGAGATCATCCGAAATGGCCAAGTGCAAAAAAAGTTATGGCCAAGTTAAGCCATAAAATCGTGATTTTGGTCAAAAGTTTGGTCATAGCTTTTTTTGCACTTGGCCATTTCGAATAGTCTCTTTTGCAATTTTATAGCAGACATTCAGTGCTATCTTTTGACACCAAGCTCATTTTTCTAGGTTGAGTTTAAACAGAGTTACAACCATTTTTCTACCCTGGGGACTCAAACGACCGAGTCCGTAGCCATTGGAAAAGTTAATAGAGTCACGAATGTTGCTTTTTGTTCGTGGTGTCGAAAGTCAGCTGGCCGAGTCCATTGTTATGTATTTTCTTCTCTTTGATCCAGGCTCCGATCCCTCGGATTTTAGCTCCAACTCCGTGATTTTTTTCCGATCATTGACTCACCCCTATCAGACTCAATTTACAACTTTTGTTTTGCTGCTGCCCTACCCCTACTCTAAATGCAGCTACCCCTGCTGTCCACCGTACATCTACAGTCTCACTCACACTTTCCACCACCGTATTCGGCTCCTTGTCGCCGATCACACAGATTTTGTCCGTCATCTTCGCCGCTATCCGCCGCCTCAACTCGCGTTGATTCGGCGCCACCGGTCCGTTGGCTCCGCTGGCCTCGCTTCCGTCTTAACAAATTGATCTTCGATCTGGTTGATCATTGATCAGTTTTTGATCATTTTGACTTCTCTTCTCCAATTCTCCGAGCAGCCATCGAAGTTCCAAGTCCACGCATTCCCCGCTGGGCAGCACCCGTTCCCGGCCGAATTGTAGCCTTTCCGGGATCTTCGGATGGGTCAGCCTCCAGATGATCGAAGTTTCGCAATGTGCTGAAAACGGGAAAGATCCATGATCCGCATTTCAAATTTAGTTCAACATCTTTTAGTTCTCGGTGATTCTCGGGCCTATTAGAATTTATTAAATTGTAATAAATATTCTGCGGTCGCCAGCGTGTGTCCGGGTTGCACGATTTTCGGAGGTCGGATGTGTATATTGGAAACCTCTTTTTTCCTAATTGACCATAGAACGGAAGCAGAAAGTGTGAAAGAAAAGCAGAAAGGCGAAAAAGAGATGACACGTGTGCTCATTATGAAGCATAGTTGTACTGTAGTTCAATGGCTTGCTTTTCGTTCCTATGTGGACATCCGACCTCTGAAAGTCGTGCAACCCGGACACACGCTGGCGACCGCACTATATTTATGTTTATTATTTAGAACTATTGTAATAAAGATGATAGTTTGGGTCGACCGATCAGGGAACCAAAATTCACAAAATTCGGGCCCACTCACGTTTGGTGTTGCCCCAACCGGCCACCAGCACTTCGCCCCCATTTGGCACGTCTCCTGACAGACAAATCGGACGAAGTGTTTCAGTGAAGTTCAACGGGACAGCCAGCTAAAATTAAAATAGTCTCTCGATAGAAATGGACTTTTCTATGATCTTTTGAAGCGAATTCCTTCTTGCAAAATAGCACAGAAAAAGTGGATAAATGGAGGAAAAAGAAATAAACAACAAAAATTTAACATAGCATTAAGTAAGTGGTTGAACACTTCGGACCAGAAAAGTACCCTTAGGGCACCTTTAGCAAGGCCATGTCCGCCATGGTCACGGATCCGATTTGGTCGTCATGTCTGTCCGCGTACTCACTCCGCAACACGACCCGCTCCACCGCCAGCGGAATAGCGCTGCTCAAGTTGGCGGAGCCGGCATAGACAGTGACGGAACTGGGAGGAGAGCAGAGGGTGGGGGGCATTTCACCATTACTTTCTCAGTGATCATTTGGCCTTTGTATCCCTCGATTTTCCATTGTAATTGGCCACAAAATGACATACTTTGCCGGAAATGCCTTTCCACTGCCAGCATTTACGCAGTGTCCAGCACTTAGAACAAAGTTTCGGCTGACAATTGTGGCCGTGCAGATGGCCGGACCCAGCACAAAGGCCATCCACGGCAAGTACGAGTCAAGCACAACATCCGCACCACGGTAGACCTTATTAGAAAAGGAAGGAAAAGAGTAAAAAAGAAAGAGAAAGGGAAAGGGGAATTAAAGGAATTGGAGAAAAGGAGAGGAGGATAACAAAGAAAAAGAGAAAAAAGAAGGAAAAGAGTAAAAGGAAAAGAAAAAAGGAAAGAAAAGGAATGGGGGAAAAGGAGAGGAAGAAGAGCAAAGAAAGAAGAGAAAAAAGAAGGGGAAAAGGAGAGGGAGGAGGACGAGGACGAACCAATTGGGCATCCGGAGGGGGCAGAAGGTCCAGCTCGGGACGCCCACACTCATCAGCAACAGAGGAGGAAGAATGAGATGATGGTGGGGGAAGGGGGTTGAGTGCATTCGGCTGATCAACAGCAGCAGAGGATGATGGAAGTGGAGGGAAACACAGGCCGAGATCCATCAGTAGGATGAGGAGGCAGAGGAGGCGGAGGAGGGGGATGCCGGGGAGAGAAAGGCAATTTGGGCCGGAAGGCATTTGGAGGACACGGGGAAAAAGGGACAGAAGTGATCAGATAAAGAAGGGACGGAAGTGATCAGATAAAGGAGGGACGGAAGTGATCAGATAAAGAAGGGACGGAAATGATCAGATAAAGAAGGGACGGAAATGATCAGATAAAGAAGGGACGGAAATGATCAGATAAAGAAGGGACGGAAATGATCAGATAAAGAAGGGACGGAAATGATCAGATAAAGAAGGGACGGAAATGATCAGATAAAGAAAGGACGGAAATGATCAGCTCAAAGGCACCTTTATATGTGCGAAAATATTCCATCACTAAAAAATGGTTATGTATATGTAGTCTGATAATGACATTATGATAATGGCGTTGATGGTCACAGACAGACCAACAGCTCATCATCGTATCCTTTCACTCTCGTCCAGTTTATGGTCCTCCCATTCAGTCACTTCCTTTGTCCCCAATTGTTTGTTTGTTTGTCTGTCATTTATTGGCCATTTTATGGCCAAAATGTCGGACATCTCCTTCGCCTCTCCCCTCCCCCTCCCTCTTGGCCATATTTTCGCTCCAAATATGCACGGAACTCTCTGATCAGTCTCCAGCTTTGCCGGGCCACAATTCTCTTGATCAACCTCTGCTCTTCTAATAATTCCTTACGCACGCCCCGATGAACATTGAACACGTGGGAGAGAAGTCGGAGCTGGAAGCCCGAGCGGCACAATTCGTGGATCTTAAGGGGAAGAGGGAGGGGGGCATTTAGGGAATTTGGGGAAGATGGAGAGGAATCGAATAATAAGAGATCAAACATTGGGACAAAGGACCTTTGGGGGAACCGCACAAGACCAATTCGGAAAACCTTTATCCTCTACTTCTCAACATTTATCCTCTAATCCTCATCATTCACAATCAGCTGAATTACCAGCACTTGGTGATCATAGAGCCGGGCCGGCACATCCTCAAAGTGTAACGAGGCACTGGCCGGCATGATCAGCTGAGGCTCAAAGGCGGCATTGCTTCCCAAAGAATGATCTGATCAATCGATTATTCTGATCATTGGATTGCTCACATAAAATCGACACGGCCCAAATCCGACACTTTCTGGCTGGAAAGAGACTGGTTGAACCACAGGGCCAATCCGGGAATGTGGTGGCCGGCCGGGAAATGGCGATGGTGGAAGGGAAATGTCCTGGAGAAGGGAGGGAAGCAAATCCCCTGCTGCCGATCGGGACATCCTTACAACTTTTGTTGGGCCAATGTCCAAAGTTGTTCCACCGAGAGAGGGAGTTGATCCACCTCGTCCGCCACTTCGAATCGTCTGAATTAATCATAAAAATGATGAACGAGGGTTGACGCTTGTGAAGCTTTCGTTTTTATTCCGCCCAATTCCAAATTTTTCCACAATTCTAAATTTGAGGAATGGAGAGGAGATTCCACCAACAGATTGCCCATATCCAATAATTAATCCTTCTCACCAGGATATCTACATATGACCTTTGTCGTATTTTGACAATATTTTCCCTTGTTCCCCTCTTTTGTTTGAGTATTTTTGTAATTGACCCCTAATTCGTGATTTGAATTCTTATGTTTGTATTGTTTTTGGCGTTTCGTTTCCTAAGTTAATGTAATGTGTTTTTGTTCTTTTCATTCAGTTCTGGCTCACACAAATTTTTAGTGACCAAGATAAATAATTAAAGAAGTTTATCCTCCCTTTTTTCTTCGGCGATTTAGCAATATTCGCCTTATATTTTGGATTGTTCTACATTGTAGCAGAAATATCGCGTGGCGCTCCCGTAAAAACAGGGTAAGCCTAGTGACGGAAATCAAAGATTTTTAGCGGGGAGAAGTCCGATCAGCATTTTTGACGTGCGGAAGCTGATCAGAAGTGGAAAAGCGGTTCGGTTATTGATCCACAGATTGGACAATAACTTTTATTCTCCAAAGTCGACGAAAAAGCATTGTTGCGGCGGATTCGACGGAAACGCGAGAAATTTTTGTTACTGATTCCACAGATTGGACAGTAACATTGCATTTTTTCTGCTTGTCGACGACCTTGTGATTTCTGCGAACTTATTGACCCTCAGACAGGGCAATAAGGATTTTTTTCGACAAATCGGATTGTTTGAAATTGCTGACTCACAGATTGGGCAGTATCAAGGATTTTTTCGACAAAGCGGATTTTTGAAGTTGTCGATCCACAGATTGGGCGACAGCAAAGATTTTTTTGTCAAACCGACCTGAAATTTGGATCATTGACCCACAGATTGGGCAGTGCTGAATATTTGCTGAAAATAAGAGTGGAGTTAGGGTATTGATTTCACAGATTGAACAATACCTGGAATAAGCCTGGATTGTCCGAAGTCCAAAGAGACGGCTAAGATCTGCGACGGTCGGCGGCGGTGTTCCTAATCAGGAACGACAGCGAGTTCAAGAAATCCCGCCGATAGGGATTAATCCGACTTCTCCCCTAATAGAAAATAATTTGGGGCCGGGAATTGCTGATCAGAATGAAAATTCAATTGTTAATAATTCAGTTATCAGAACAATGGATGATCAGCAAATCCACCAAAATCTGTTGAATGTGAACGACGTGATGGACCAGGCAGCAACCGAGGCGGCACTGAACATGACGAGAGCAGAGGAGGATCGGCTTCTCGGAGGTCTCGATTTAAATTCTGAAAATTTGCATTTCACCGGAGGCGATAGGGATGAAAATGGGGATAGGATGAATAGAGAAGAAAACGAAAGAATTGGTGTGGGTTTAAATCGGCGGCGTAAGGGTACTTTTGCGACATCGACTCCCCATGTCAGTCCCGTTCGCGACGATCAGCAGGGATATAATAGAAATCAAGGCAGAAGGCGGGTTAAGCATTGCCAAATGCAACCTAGGGACCAAGGAGGAAGGTTTTTGCCATTCTCTCATGCAGCGAATAATAATTTGGCTGTGAATACAGTTCATAATCAGCCATTGATTATACACCCGAGTTCAGTAGGTCGCGCTCAGCATCCACAATTTATTCACCCAAGTTCTGACGCCAGTAGGCAACAGAACCATATCCAACCGAATTCTAGTGCCAGTGTCCGGCGACAGCACACCGATCCGGTGAATTCTGCTGGTTGTAGGAGCGGCCCACAGCAGTCCAATGGTTTCGGTTTGGTTCAGTCACACCTTGGAGATGTTCAGCAGCAACAGTTAGGGTTTCAAAACTTGGTCGGGAGTTTCCATCAACTGCAAATGGGTCAGCAGCACCCAGTCAACCAACACCTAAGCCAGCAAAACCCTACTTTTCCACACCAAAATTTCGTACACCAAGGGATTTTTCCCCAGACCCAGCAAGCGGGTTTTACACAATTCTCGGGGTACCCACAGCAAAATGCGATGCATTTTGGGGGTCAGCAGCAGTTTTGTCAGCAGAGTTTTGCGATGGTACAGCCACAATTAGTGAACAATCAGCCTATATACGGGGTCGGATCCCAGATTCCCCAACAAATGTCGGGTCCTAGCCATGCGTTCGTTGTCCCCGCTCAAGTAAATCCTGGATTCTTGCCGAGTCAACCAGTGCAGTACCAGCCAATTCAGCAGCAAAACCAAATGCATAGACAGCGCAGCGACCCGGAACCCCAAAGAGAAGCTCGTAGAGACATTTTTCAGAGAATTGACAGTGAAGAACAGTCGGGTCCTAGCGGTTTGGAGTGCGTCATGACTTTGAATCAGCTCCCTGACTTGAAAGGGACCGAGGGTCATGACAAGATCAAATCATTTTTCAAAAAGTTCTCGCAGTATACCATGGATTGGCCCAATAAAAAGCGGATAACCGCTCTGGGTACTAAGCTATCAGGGCGTGCTGAGCGAGCTTTTAATGCTGCAGTGGCTAGCGAGTTGTATGTTTTCGATTGTATTCGGCGTGCTATCCTCGAGCAGCTTGAACAGACTGACTGCCGCGAAATGGGAGCATTCGATGAGCTCATGAGTGGAGTTGTGCGGAAACCATCGGAAACGATGGATGAACTTGCAGATCGGATTTCTAGCCTAGTGCATCGAGCCTATCCTGGTCTGACGCAAAACCTGGCGGATGAGTATTCAATAAAGCATCTGATTCGGAGTTTAGTCGGCAATTCGGAGTTGGCATTGAGTTTGGAGATGTCGAGGCGTCCGGGAATGGGTTTCGACGAATTTGTCGCTCTTGCATCGCGTGCTGAGGTCACACAGAAGGCGGCTAGACGCACAACTGTTGAACATTCGACGCAAAATCAGAATTTTAAACCTCGTGATTCCTTCTTTCGTGGTAATCAGTCGGGAAATCGGGACCAGCAAGTGACTTCCGGAAGCCAATTTGTGGGCAACTCAGATCAACGAAGGTCATCGAATCGTCAGTTCGGTCAGCCCATCGTCTGCTTCAACTGCGATGAGCCCGGACATATTTCTCGAAACTGCAACAAGCCACGTCGAGATCGAAATGTTGCCCCAAATCAGCAGACTTTTCCGGGAACAGGCGCTAATCGCACACCTTTGACTCCAGGAAATAATACAAATAGCAGAGTACCAGGCAACAATGGCGGGCGAACGCAGAATTTCCTGAAACAGAATTGTATCATCATGCAAGAAGAGGTTTTTCCCGATGCGAGAGTGGCTGGAGTGAAACAGATCGAACCTGAAGTCGTCGATTTCTTAGAAAACAAATTGATGTTGGAGAGCGGGGACGTGCCAAACAACCCGGAAATGGATTCGGAACTTGTCGGAAAGATGGTGGCCGTGGAATTGGAGCTTCTAGGAAGGAAAGCGCGAGCAATGCTCGACGGCGGTGCTCAAATGTCATTGATTGGAGCCACATTTTTCTACAAATTGATGAATGAGAACAAGTTGGACTTGCGGGAAATTGGCTTCATTAGGAATTCGGCACGTATTGCGGATGTCAACGGGCAGAACCTGGAATGTTTCGGGGTGGTGACCTTGCCAGTTTCACGTCGGAATTTTGGTCCAGTTCGGATTTGTCTGCACATTACAACCGCACCGTTCGGTTTCGACGTCTTAATCGGCACTAATGCACTCGCTTCTCTTGGTTTTTGCCTCTACGATGAACCAAATAAGGAAATGATAACGTTTGAAAAAGTGAATCAGTGTCGCAAGGATCTTGTCCGGGTAATCTACCACACAACGGTTCGGCCGAAATCGATCCGTCTCGTTGAGTTGTCCGTCGAAAAGGAGCTGAATGGTCAAGAATTGCTGGTTCTGCCAAAAACGGAGGACATGGAACTGAGACTTGAACCGTCGCTAGTGAGACCAATGGAGGGTAAAATCGTCGTACCAATGGCGAACTTATCTACACGGCCACAACATTTGGATGTTGATTCGGTGATCGGGAATGTGCAAGCGGTAGAGACAGTCGGCGGAAATGAGGGGATTTCCTCGGCAGTTTTCAGCCTACAAGGAGTCAACCAGCAAAATTGCGATGACGAGCGAATCCGCGAGATTGACCGAATATGGAAGGCGAATATCGGGAACATAACCGAGAATCAGTCAGAACAATTGAGAAATTTGATACATGAGTATGCGGAAATCTTCGCTTTGGATGAAGCTGAATTGGGTCAGACTAACATGGTGGAGTACAAGATCGAAACGGGGGATGCGACTCCAATTAAGTCCAGAATCCGACCAATTCCATATGCTTACCGAAAAGAAGTAGCAAATATGATACAGAATTATCTCGAACGGGGGATAGTTCGACCTTCTTCGTCGCCCTGGGCATCACCGATTGTCATAGTTCCGAAACGAGACGGAACTCTGCGATTTTGTGTCGACTATAGAGGACTGAACTATGTGACAGTTAAAGATGCGTTCCCGCTACCTAACATAGACAATACTCTGCTAGCACTAGGAGGGAAGAAAGTGTTCTCAGTCGTAGATTTTATGGCGGGCTACTGGCAAATACGAATGACACCAGACTCGGTGGAGAAGACAGCATTCGCGACGGAATTTGGCCTACATGAGTTCCTAGTTCTTCCTTTTGGTCTGTGCAATGCGGTGGCTACCTATCAGCGATTTATGACGCGATTATTCGAAGGAATGGTCAACCAATTCGTGTTCATCTATATAGATGACATTCTGATAGCATCCGAATCATGGGAGAGTCAAAGGGAGCATCTTCGATTGGTTTTTGAAAGGATCCGTGAGGCGGGACTCCGGCTGAAAATCGTGAAATGTCACTTTGCGACCCCTGAGTTGCCGTTTCTTGGCCATATTCTAACGCAGGATGGAATAAAATTGGACTCCGAGAAAGTTAAACCAGTGCTGAATCTCCCAGTTCCGTCATCCAAAAAAGAACTGCAATCTTTATTGGGCTTCTTCACTTATTACAGAAAATTTATTTTTGGTATCGGCTCGCTGGCGGCGCCATTATTTAAAATGTTAAAGAACGGAACTGAATTCAAAATGGGCAGTTTGGAGGTGGAATCCATCAAGATTTTGAAGCAGAAAATTGTTGATGACGTGGTTTTGCACTTTCCGGACTTTAAAGCTGCGGTGGAGGACCCGATGAGGCAGTTTGTGATGCTTACGGACGCGAGTAAAATCGGAATAGCGGCGATTCTATGTCAGCCTGACGGAAATGGAGAGTTGCGGCCAATTTATTTTGCGTCTCGGCAGTGCAAACGGCACGAAAGCCGCTACTGTCCCACTGAACTTGAGGCCCTAGCAGTTCGTTTCGGCGCGCAGAAATACGCACAATTCATAACTATGATACCGACGAAAGTCATAACTGATCATAGAGCGTTAGTTCCCATGTTTAAGAGCAAAAAGGAGACTGGTAATAGCCGTGTGGATAAATGGCTAATGGCGTCAAACTCGCGTTTCGTCCTGCAAGTCGAGTATCAGCCAGGAAAGAAGAACATCATAGCTGATCTGCTCTCGCGATCTCGGGCATTACAGCAAAACCATGATTTTGAAACGGCGGAGGAAGAAAAAGCACTAATCGGGAGTTTGAGGGACGTGAGAGGCGAGCAGAGGGAAAATTTAGAAGGACAAGACAAAGCCGAATGGGTTAGAAAAACGAAAGAAAGTGAACTGGCGTTTATTCTAGAATTTTTGGAGAGGCGAGCGTTACCCCTAGATCCGCGGGAAAAACAACGATTGCTCTCGTCGTTACATAATTTCGCTGTGATCGATGGGTTACTTTATCGCTGTGAGCAAGAAGGAAATATTCGTCTGTTTGTGCCCGAGGAATATAGAGAAAAGTTGATCAGGGATAGACATTCAGGCGTTTGCGCGGGACATTTGAGCGGGAAAAGGGTATTCCGGCAACTGGCGGAGCTTTATTTCTGGCCGAATATGTATGGTGATTGCGTTAGATTGACAAGAAACTGCAGGATTTGTGCACACGCGAGGAAACCACGCGCGAATGAGCCTCCGATGCGGATTGTAGAGACGTCAGAACCATTGGAATTGGTGTGCATGGATGTCCTCTCCATAGGTCCATCTCACGCGGGAAATCGATATATCTTAGTCGCGATCGACCATTTTACGAAATATTTGGTTGCCATAGCCATTCCGGACAAATCGGCAGATACCATAGCGAAAGTTTTCGTCACAAACTTCGTTCTACTATTAGGAGCACCAAAACAGCTGCATAGCGACAAAGGAACAGAATTTGTAAATGAGACGTTAAGGGAGATTTCTTCAGTGTTGAAAATAAAAAAGACGGTCACCGCAGGTTATGACCCAAATGGCGTGGCTGAACGTGCCAACCAAACTATCCTAAATATGCTGCGTAGGTCCACTGAATCTACTTGGGATTGGGACGAAAGACTGCCCTTTGTCGTCTTCGCTTATAATACGACACCCTCCGAAATGACTGGAGCGTCTCCTCACTGTCTACTGTTCGGCAAACCCGCGAATTTCCCATCCGACAGCGAATTGGAACTCCCTGTGAACCCACTTTATACAGTAGATAGGGAGGGATATCTGCAAATGTTCAGAGAATCTATGCTGAGAATGATAAAAGAAGCTAGGGAAAATTCAGAAAATTCTAGGCGGAAAATGAAGGAATGTCATGATGCCCAGAGAAAAGTCACCCCAAATAAGTTTAAAATAGGCGACAAGACCATGGTGATATTCCCCGGAGCAAACAGCAGATCGGCCCATCGGAAGATTCTTTGGAATACTTTCGGCCCTTTCCGTGTTATAGAAACGTCAGAATCAACAGCTACTGTCGTCCCGATCGATGGGCCAACAGCTGAACCCATGACCGTTCCACTAGAGATTAGTGAGGGTACCACCGGGTATTCCGGACATTTGTACCATGCCGAAGGGGAAAACCCCTTATAAAAATGTGATAAATGCGCAGGCGAGAGTAGCGGAAATAGAGGGAAATAATGGTATAAAAGAGGGAATTTTGGAAGGAAAATTGCCAGGAGAAAATGGTCAAAATGGTGAACAATTGGGGACAATTGCCTTTCTTTCAGTTGGTGCGGGTGAGGACGAGCCAGTTCCGGAAGAGCCACTCAGCTGGTACGAGAAGTGCGACGGAGGAGGACACGTCGGTTGTACGAAGCTCGTGGTCGCAGACCTTGATCGAGGAGTCGTGAAGAGAGAAGACTTTGGGCTGCTGGAGGTCGAGAATCCACTGAAGGCGCTCATGACGACATTTTTGCTGAAATCGGGAGCCGTGACGTCTGAGGCGGCGAGGAAGGCACTGGTCAAATTGTTGCTGGGCGCCGGAGACAAAATGGAGCTTGTAACGTATTGTGGCGGTCGCGCCGACAACGTGCTCTCGGGGGGCTTCCCAGCTGAATCAGATTTGGAGAGTTCCATTGGAGAGTGGGTGGAACACTGCACCAAATCGAGGAATGCTCTGCGCGATACAGGGTATCGCCCGATCAAACTTGAAGTACCGAAGGATCTCGAAGTTTTGCCCGAGGCAGAGTGGAACGGGATGCGAGCCATTTTTGGAGAAGCTTCGAGAGTGCTTGAGAAGGCCCGGGCCCGAGTCGCCCATAAAATAAGCCATTTTGTGGAAGAAGAACGTGTAATTCTGGGAGATGGGAGCGCGCAGCAATTGATGAAGCTTTGGGGAAAGTCGAAGTTCATCGGGGCAACGGCACCCATGACGGAAGTGATCCGAGCCTTTGACGAAGTTGTTCTATCCATCAGAGTCCGATCGATGATAGTGATGGCCGGGAAAGACTCGTTGATTGAGGGCGAATGTGTCGATCACATCATGGAGAAGATGAACCGGCTCCTGACACTTTGCTCTCAATTTGAGCATGTGCAAATCTTCTGGATTCCCCCGCCATTTGTACGCGAGAAGGCCGCGGAATATGAAGAATTGGTCACTCGGATGAAGTCACGATTCCGATCAGTCAAAGGGAAAATCAGACTGATCACGACGACTGAAAATGGACGAAGTCTGCTCGAGCTCTTCCGATTCGGCTCAAGTCACAACCACGACCATGTCAATTTGAAGGGCTGGATGACAGACAAGGGAGTGGCATTGCTGAAGGCATGGTTGATGACACAGGTTCCGGACTTTCCAGGTGACAGGGAGTTGGAATTTGACAAGAAAAATCGATGGGAAAAGATCAAATGGAAAAGAGAAAAGGAAAATAGAGAGGGAAAAGAACCAAAAATGAGAGGGGATGAAAAGAAAGGAATGGTTAAGAAGAGGAGTGGAAGGTTGGAAGGGATATTAAAGAATTTAATGACAGGTGATCGAGAGTTGGGCATTCGTGCGGTGAAATCAACGGTGGCCATTGTCGGGCCGAGGGGAGGTCCAGATGACCCCTCTCAGCCGTCGTCCAGTTCTCGTTTTCACACTCCGCGCCATTCCCATTCATCTCGTCCAGAAGGAGCTGGTACAGATTACCGCTCTGGTCCTGTCCGTTCCCAGTCGCGTGTCGGTCCGTACCCCCGTTCGGCGCGCGGTGGCGCTTTCCGCTCGGTGAGCCCTGTTCGGCGCTTCCATGTGCCACGGCCGCGTCACTAGGCTGAAACCCTGAGGACACCACCTTTCGGTCCGAATCTGCGTTGTTGGCCCTTCCTTGACCTTTGTCGGCGTGGACGCCTCCTTCGAAGCGGCGGTGATGTCGTATTTTGACAATATTTTCCCTTGTTCCCCTCTTTTGTTTGAGTATTTTTGTAATTGACCCCTAATTCGTGATTTGAATTCTTATGTTTGTATTGTTTTTGGCGTTTCGTTTCCTAAGTTAATGTAATGTGTTTTTGTTCTTTTCATTCAGTTCTGGCTCACACAAATTTTTAGTGACCAAGATAAATAATTAAAGAAGTTTATCCTCCCTTTTTTCTTCGGCGATTTAGCAATATTCGCCTTATATTTTGGATCGTTCTACATTGTAGCAGAAATATCGCGCCTTTGATCTTTTTAACACCAGAAAATGCAAAAGCACTCCTATATATACCTTTTTACAAAAGCCAATTGATCAGATCATGATCACCCTTTTCAAACACCACCACTTCTGACTGATTGTGAGCACCATCTTCTACTTTCCGATTACCTTATCACATATGCCACCTTCTCCGCCCCTCCATTGGCCACCATTGCCTCCACATATTCGGCCACCATCGTACCGAAATTGGCAGAGAACACATTCTCCACATCGGCCACCAGATGGACATGACTGATCGGCAGGGCACCCAATCGGGCAATGTTTCGAAGGGTGTTGATGGGGTAGCGCAGGGGAGGCCAGGGAAGGGCGCCGGCCAACACTTAACAAGAAAATGGTAAAAAGAAGGGAATCGGCGGAAATGGGAGAGAAGGGATTGTTCCCATGGAATTGGTTATTAGTCACTAATCACACTTATGTGGATGAGAATCCGAGGGTTTATTGTGTTTGACAGAAAAGCAAAAACAGTCACAGAGAATTGATGGATCAATAAATCATCAACGGATCACTCCGAAATCCAGAAATATGGATCAACCATCCATTTGATTAGTCCGAGATCCAGCTCCACTGATCAGTGACCACCGATCATTTGCCCATGCCGGTCCTCCAGGGTGTCCATCCAGCCGGCCTCATGCCGTATCCGTAGCCCATGTTCATCCACTGTCCTCCTCCGTTCCATCCACCACCATATCCGTAGCCCCCGCCTCCCCCGCATCCGCCATATCCGCAGGGTCCGTAGCGGTAAGTGCCGCCGCCCCATCCGCCAAATCGCTTTGATCGGCTGAGAGTTGGAGCAAAGGTAAGGGGGAAGAAGATCAGGGAGGGCAAGGGGGGAGGGGAGGGGGCAAGGAGTGAGTCAAACCTTGGCCGATCATCGTCAGTGGAAGCAGAAGAAAGCAAAAGGAGGAGAAAGAATGCCAGCAAGAGAAGCCGAGAATTGAGCATTTTGGTGGGGGAAGGAGCAAAGAAGATCAGATTCAAAGGGACGGGGACAAAAGATTGCGAGATATGAAACTGATCAGGAGGAGGAGGAGGAGATCAAATTGGGATCATCAATGGGGTTGATTTATACCCAAAACCCAGTGGTTGCTGTTTGTTGTTGTTCGCCAATTTGGCGAACATTGACAGAAGAAGGGGGCAGATGGGCGAATTGGAAGGGACGGGAGGAGGGAGAAAGAGTGTTGATCGGAAAGAGAGCAAAGTGATCAGAGCATGGGAGAGAAGAAAAGTAAAGAATTGGTCAAGAAAATTGAACACCGCAAGAGGAATCGGCGAATTTGCTGAATGGAGACAATGACGCACTAAGGACAGATGGAGACATTGAGGTCCGACCAGCAGGAAGGAGATCCGCAGAGCAAAAGCCAAAAGGATCTTCTCTCCTCACAGAAATGCGTACATTCAAGTCCCTCGGGAAGAGATCAGCCAATTGTTGAATTTTAAGCGAAATTCTGTGTTTATAACAACATGCTGTGTTAACATTTTGGTTGCTCTATTGTCCTTCCACTTCCCGATTTAGTCCCAGCAAGTCCAACAGGGATCCATCACGGGTTAAGGGTTGTTCCACATCCACTTGGTTGGTTTTTTTCCCCCAAAAAGAGCAAAAGCAAATGGGAAAGAGGACAGAATGAGTTCAGAAATTCGAGGAACGCAGTGGCACTCTGCTCACTGATCAGCCCAGGCAGAAAGGTGAATTCTTGCGAGAAGTCGAGGAAAATTCACAAAAAATCACTTTTTGACAGGCAAAACACCCCAATGCACCACCGTTGCGGCACTGCTCACCTGTTGCCTAAGTCCACATCAGCTTACCTTTGGCAGTTTTGTTGGTCAAAGGACAGGGAAAGTGGCGGGGCAGGGATTGGCGGGCCGAAAGATGGCCGCAACTGTCCTGGAAGGGCGCACGAAGCCAGACCAAGTGGAGGGAGACACGGAGGCGGAGGGACGAGGAGCAGTGCCAGAGGGCGAGGAGCCGGGGCAGCACGGAGTGCTCGTCGGGGCGGACGAGTACAGAGGCGGAGATCAGTCCGTCCCAGTGGGAAGCCGGAAATCGGGGACATAGTGAAGCGTGGGAAGGTAACGGGGAAGAAAAAGGGGATATAGTGAAGCGGGGAAAGGTAACGGGGGAGAAAGTGAATCGGGGAAGAAAACGGGAATATAGTGAATCGGAGAAAGAAACGGGGGAGAAAGTGAATCGGGGAAGGAAACGGGGGATGTGAATCGGGGAGGACCTAGTGGTATTGGTAAGCAAACCTGTTCATGGATGTGGTGGATGTAGTGAAGTGATGCGTGCACTGCCAACGTGATGGTGGACTGCGATGGTGGTGCTGGGTGTCTTGGGATTGGGAATCAGTTGGGTTGGGATTCCTTACCAAGCTCATCTTTGGTCCTTTACTAATACTTGGGACACAATATGTTGAGGACGATCGACACATGATAGAAATCACGCATGATAATAACTCTCATAGTCATTTTCCCATGTGCACACATGTATCTAACTATTTTTCAGTTGCATTTCCCTCATATCCGTCACCTATATAAGCATTGTCATTTCCAGCATTTGGTCACTTCTGCGTTCCCTATTCCCTTTCCCTTCCTTCACTATTATTCTATTCTATTGTGCTTCCATAAATATTCCTCGCTGTGTCCTTCGCCTTCTCCTCAGCAAGCAAAGGATACAACATTTGGCGCAGTCAGCAACCGATCCACTGCAACAACGACGCAAAAATGGCTCCAGGCAAAGATCAGAAAACAATTGAGCACCTCACGCAACTTTTGCGGGATCAACAAGCCCTTGTCACGCAATTGCTAGAAAATCGTGCCCAGCAACCTCAGATTCAGCAAATGACAAGTCAAAGCGCTCAACAAGCCGCAATTGCTTCTGCACTGGACAACCGCATCAACAGATTCGTCTATGACGCTGAAAATGGCAACACCTTCAACACATGGTACCAGCGCTACGGCAAATTCCTGGAAGAAGACGGGAAAGACTTGGATGAAGCGACAAAAGTGCGACTACTGGTCAGCAAGCTGAGTGATGAAGACTACACCAGCTTCGCCGACAGTATCCAACCCAAACGACCGGACGATTTGTCATTCGAAGACGCCGTCCAGCAATTGAAGGAGCTATTCGAAGACACGCGATCTGTGTTCGTTCGTCAGTACGAATGCTTCAAGCTCAAGCAAAAGGCAAATCAAGACGCCATGGCACTGTTCAACCAGGTCAATGCCGCCTGCGAAAACGCCGACTTCTCGCCATGTTGCAAAGAAAAGCAGAAGTGCCTTATCCTCGTCACTGCTCTACGTGATGACCTACAGGATTTACGGCAGAAATGCTTGCAGCTACTGGAAGAAGCTAGAAGAAAGAAGGAAGACATCACATTGAAGAAATTACGCGAAGAATGTCGAACATACTTGTCAGTTCGAGCAAACGCTACACTGCTAGCGCAATCGCCGAAATCGAAGTCAATTGATGCCATCGCTTCGCACCCGCAACAATGGAAACAGAAGAATAAGAAGATATTCAACCGCAACCGCAAGGACCAACCAACGGCGTCTCGTCATGGTCAAACAGATGCAAGAGAACAGCAGAAGCAATGCCTCTCCTGCGGGAGAATGGGACACCGTCGCGAGGACTGCAGACACCGTGATGCCATATGCCACAATTGTCAAAAGAAAGGGCACATCAAAGCCTTCTGCCAGAGCAAGTCTGCTTCCCAAGACGACTCCAAGAAACCCAGCGCTTCAGTTCACACCATTGTCGTCACTTCAAACTTCATGAAGACAGAAGATGAAGAGGCTAACGAATGGCAAGTTTCTTTGAAGATCAACCAAGTCGAATGCGACATGAAGGTCGACACCGGAGCACAAATTACTCTGGTCACAACAGAAACTTGGAAGAAGCTTGGCCGCCCAAAAATGCGATCTGCAGGAATTGAAGTGAAGAACTGCAATGGCCAATCTTTCCAGATTGAAGGCAAAATCAGATGTGAAGTCCAGCATGCGGATCAACCCGTGAAGATTCTCGACGCCTTCGTCAGCAACGCTATCACTCAGGATCTTCTGGGAGCTTCATGGAATCGAGCACTTCAACTCGTCTGTTGGGCAAAAGCGACCTCAACGAAGTCACTTCCGGAAGCAAATGTGCGAGACAAGAAGGATCTCCAAGAGCTTCTACGAAGTAAATTTCCAGAAGTCTTCAGCGAAACATTGGGCCACTGCAACAAAATGAAGGCTCATCTCCACTTGAAGCCAGGTGCTCGCCCCACTTTTTGCAAAGCCAGACCCGTACCCCACGGCGCTCTTGACGCAGTGAATGCCGAAATCGACCGACTACTATCAATCAGAGCCATCAAGAAGGTCGACTTCAGTCATTGGGCAGCACCTATCGTGGCAATTCAAAAGAAGAATGGCAAAACTCGAGTGTGCGTTGACTTCAGCACTGGCTTAAATGAGAACATCGAACTCAACCGTCACCCGCTGCCTCGTCCCGAAGATATCTATACAGCCGTGAATGGAGCAGCGTTCTTCTCTCAATTGGACCTCCGTGATGCTTACCTACAAGTGGAACTCGACGACACTTCAAAGAAGCTTTGCGGAATCAACACACATCGAGAACTTTTCCAGTATGAACGTCTTCCCTTCGGTGTCAAATCGGCACCCGCAATCTTTCAACAGCTGATGGACCAGCTTACTTCGGGAATCAAAGGCGCCTTCACATACCTGGATGACCTGATTATTGCGAGCCACTCAGAAGAAGAGCATAAAGAGACACTTTGCCAAATCTTCGCTCGTCTACACGACTTTGGATTGCGCATTCAAATGGAGAAGTGCAACTTCCTTCAGCGCGAAATTACCTTCCTTGGACACATCGTGTCAGCGGATGGTATACGCCCGGATCCGTCACGATCAGAAGCTATCAAACGGATGCCAGCGCCTCATGATGTCTCTACTCTGCGATCATTCCTTGGTGCTCTCAATTACTATGGACGCTTCATCAAGCAGCTGAGGGAGCTACGTGGTCCACTCGATGAACTCTTGAAGAAAGACGTCAAATGGAATTGGACACAGATTCATCAAGAAGTATTCGACAAAGCGAAGACAATCATGACGTCGGATCTCTTGCTGACTCACTACGACCCAAAGATGCCAATCATCGTGGCAGCCGATGCTTCAAAGGATGGAATCGGCGCGGTCTTGAGTCATGTCTTTCCGGACAAAACGGAGAAAGCGGTGGAACACGCATCAATCTCCTTCACACCCGCTCAGAAAAACTACAGCCAAATAGAAAAAGAAGCCCTCGCTCTCGTATTTGCGGTCAAGAAGTTCCATCGTATGCTCTACGGTCGACGCTTCACGCTTCAAACCGATCATAAGCCGCTATTGGCTGTCTTCGGCTCAAAGAAAGGTATTCCAGTCTACGCTGCCAGCCGACTACAGAGATGGGCCTTGATACTGCTGAACTACAACTTCGACATACAGTACGTCAGCACAACTTCATTCGGTAAAGCGGATGTCCTTTCACGCCTGATCACGGACTACCCAAGGCCAAATGAAGAAGCAGTAATCGCCGGCATCAGCTCGGACACGGAACTGTTCGTCAACGCAATTTTTGAAGACTTCATTGATCCATTGCCGATCACTTCAGAGGAAATTGCTCATGAATCTCTCAAAGACGTTGTTCTACGGAAACTGATGAAGGTTTTGAAGGAGGGATGGCCTCAAAAATGCAACGACGACGATGTCAAGCCCTATTACTCCAACCGGATGGAAATCGTCGAAGTGCAAGGATGCCTCGTCTACGGACAACGCACCATTATTCCGGCTTCTCTTCAGAAGAAGATGCTCAAAATTCTTCACATGTCGCATCCCGGCATAACAAAGATGAAGGCCATCGCTCAAAGGCATGTGTATTGGCCTGGACTCAACTCCGATATTGAACATATGGTCCGTGCTTGTGAAGAATGCCAGCTAGCTGCCAAGCTACCATCCAAAGTTCCGCTGCAATCGTGGCCTTTGGCATCAGAAGCCTTTGAACGAATTCATATGGACTATGCAGGACCCTGTGCTGATGGAAACACTTATCTCATCATTGTTGACGCATACTCCAAATGGCCGATAGTCGTCAAGTGCTCAAACGCAACTACGACGATTCTGCTCAACAATGTGCGGTCCATATGCAATCAGTTCGGCATCCCGAAAGAAATTGTATCAGACAACGGCGCTCAATTTCGTTCAGAGGAGTTCGCCGATTTCTGTAAGGAACACAGCATCAGGCATTCATTCACGCCGCCCTATCATCCTCAATCCAATGGGCAAGCTGAACGCTTCGTGGACACCTTCAAACGGGCAATGAGGAAAAACAACACAAAGAATCGCAGTTGGCTCGACAATGTATTGTTCGTCTACAGGACTTCTCCGAATGCTGCATTAGGTGGACGCTCACCAGATGAACTGTTCCTCGGAAGAAGGCTTCGATCAAAATTGTTCCTTGTTCATCCTGAAGTCAAGACGACAAAGTGTGCTGACCCGGGCCGAATTTCATATCACCACAAGATGTCGCGCCAATTCAACCGAAGGCACAACGCAAGGCCTTCTCAATTCGTGCCTGGACAGCCCGTCTACTTGCTCAACTTCCGCCGCGGAAAAACAACATGGATTCCAGGAACCATCATTGGCCATGAACCCGAATCACCGCGCTACCAGGTAGAAGTGCCTCAACTGGGGCATCGACTCGTACATCGCCACGCAAACCAACTTCGAAGACGATGGCGCACAGACGTGGAACCACAATCCGTTGAGCCCAAGAAAGCAGACGGGCCCGACACGGACGACCTCCAGCTAGAGGGAGATGTTGTCTAAAGAGGGAGATGTTGAGGACGATCGACACATGATAGAAATCACGCATGATAATAACTCTCATAGTCATTTTCCCATGTGCACACATGTATCTAACTATTTTTCAGTTGCATTTCCCTCATATCCGTCACCTATATAAGCATTGTCATTTCCAGCATTTGGTCACTTCTGCGTTCCCTATTCCCTTTCCCTTCCTTCACTATTATTCTATTCTATTGTGCTTCCATAAATATTCCTCGCTGTGTCCTTCGCCTTCTCCTCAGCAAGCAAAGGATACAACACAATATGCTCTTCATCTTTTCTCTACAGTAACCCCACCATCCCCTACAATTTCCCCACAAACTACTACATACACTCATTGCCACAAAGAATGTTCCAAAACTCATATGTTTAAAAAATGATCTATATATTGAAACGAAAATCTTTTATAATTTGCTATTGAGAAAGTTCGTTTTTTTTGTCAGCGATGATTCCACAAAGGACAGAGAAAAAGTGAAAATAGAATGCAAAAAAGAGAGAACACACACATAAATTCGCTTCAAGTTATAGATTTTTTTAAACGGGCTGATCGCTTTCCGATGGCGACGAGTGTATGTACTACAAAATCCTCTTTATCCTTTCTACAGTATCCCACCGTCCTTATCCCACAGTACCCACCATTCTTGTTACTCTCTACAATATCCCTCATATACTGTACCTACACAATTCCCCCATCCTTATTCCCCACAGGATCCTCCCCACCTGCTGCTGTTGCCATCTTGGCCCTCTTCCACCCATTGTGCCACGGTGAAGTTGTACAGTACACAAAATGGTCCCCTCGGGCGCACATCACTCGGCCCTTGCCGGCTCTTCTCCAGCACGTGGAACTTTGAGGACAAATCGAAGTTTTTGGTAATGGCCAGAAGGAGGAAGAGGGAGAAGAGCGAGGAGGAGGAGAGGAAGAGCAGGAAGATCAGCCGGGGCAAGGACATTCATTCCGGGGGACTGAATATTCAGGAAAGGGCAGATGATCGACAGTACATAAAAGGAACTAGGAAATGAAAGACAAAGTGCCAAACCAACCCAAAGTCACGTGTGATCAAAAAGGCCGAAAGGGATGAAAAGTTTCTATGAACAAAACAAATAATGAGGGGGGGGGGNGGGGGGGGGAGGGAGGATTGAGGGGGATTAACAACTACAGGTATATTTATCCATGTAGAATAATGAGACGATTATTTTTATTTTGCACATAATTAAGGAAAACGCAAAAACAAAACAAAATGGAAGTGTTTTGACTGTTTCCGAGTTTTGTCATTTTACAATGCATAGGAAAACAAATCTACACAATCTAACATGAAAGCAAACCGTGTGTTCTCGCGTGCCCTTCTCTGTTTCCACCCCCCACTTTTAATTCCATAAATTGGCATTTCATTTTCGAATTTTTTGTTCTTCAAAAATTTCTCGATCTGTATTCTGAATTTCTGACCAGAAACATGGGTACTGCGATTTGGAAAAGATTTAAACCTTAGAAAAGGCAACAAATAACAACGGAATATCCTTTGGATGGATTGATTGATCAGAGCAGAGTGGTGTGCATGTCCTCGCAGTCCCAGACCATCCGGAACCCGGTCCCGTCGTTGTCCGTCTCGCCATCGGTGCGGAATTCCACCACGAGTTTGTGGCCCGGGGCAATGGCCAATTTCAGAGGGGAGACCACGGAACAGGGCCACACACTCCAGTTGAGACTGGTGAGGTCGGGCAGGGACGAAGACGGAGGAGAGGAGGAAGAAGACAGGTCGAGAGGGACCAGGGAGGAGCGGGCGGGGAACTCTGAAAGGGGAAGGGACCAACGATCGGGTGAGGGACCAAAGACCGAAAACCAGGGGATGGGGAGATTCAAAGCAGTGGTTTTTATAAAATAAGGCGAGAAGTCAAAGGGCCAAGCATGGGTTAGAGGTCCAAAGGTAAGAGAACAAAGATCGATTGCAGAGGTCATTCATTGGCTTAAGGACCATGACCATTGACGAGTAGGAAAGGTTTAAAAGGCGCGAGAATCCTTAAGGAGCAAAGATTTCGGAGTATGTAAGGGGTCCTAAGGGGTCCTTAAAGCCGAA
This sequence comes from Rotylenchulus reniformis, assembly GCA_001026735.1. NCBI lineage: Eukaryota > Metazoa > Nematoda > Chromadorea > Rhabditida > Hoplolaimidae > Rotylenchulus > Rotylenchulus reniformis. Next base: position 9,482 of record LDKF01004018.1, on the reverse strand, counting down.
GATGACTCACTGCCGGCTCGTTCCCGACAATCGCTCCCAAAGTCGGCTCGAAGCACCTCAGCAATGCATCGAAGTCCAGTCGGAGGAATGATGAGAGCCCTGTGGGAAAGAGAAAGAAAGGGTGGAGAGAGAGAGAGGAGAGAGACAGACAGACAGAAAGAGAGAGGGAGAGAGAGAGGAGAAAGAGAGAGGAGAGAGAGAGAGAAGGAGAAAGAGAGAGACAGACAGAAAGAGAGAAGGAGAGAGAGGGGTGATCAGTGATATGATCAGAGGCAGAAAGCCCACCTCATTAGAGAGGATGCCGGGTAGGGACCGGGATAGCCGATGCTCGTTAGCACTCCGGAACGCTCGCGGATCGGCGCCAACTCATAGACCGTCAATGCGTTAGGACCTATTCGACGGAAAATAACGAATTAGCTCAATGGATTGAAATTATTGATCAAATGGAACATAATGGGCAAGAGGTTGAGAATGATCGAAAGTGGTGATACCTGAGTATTGAGAGACCGAGTAGTAGCTGAGCTCGTAGCCGCTGCCGGCCACCGAGGCATCCGAGTTCAGCACCAACACAAGCTGGTTCTGCTCGGAAAGCACGGAGGGCGGAAGCCAAGAGCCGCAGAAGGACTCGCCGATCGGAAGGTCCGAACTGTTGGCGAAGATCTGGTAATATGTATGAGGAGATACAGGGAAATCAACAGTAGCAGGAGAGGGTGGGGATAGCAGACGGGGTTGGGAAGGGAATCGGGAACATCGGGGACAGAGAAGATTGAGAACCGGGGAACATCGGGGACAGAGAAGATTGAGAACCGGGGACACCGTCACGGATGGAAATGGACCGGGAATTGGCTGACAAAGCTCACCGTCAGCGAGTCGTACACACAGTTGTCCTTTCCGCTCGTGCCCGTCACAGTCGGGGTTCTTCTCCCCACCACCATCCGCCTCCTCCTCCTCCGGTCCATCCAGTTCCGGTCGAATCTCCACCGGGGTCTCCCGATGATGCCCATCAGGTAGCGGCCCCGTTCCAGTTGAAACGTTTTGAACACCGCCAAAATGCGATGGTCCGGGGCCGCGAGGATCCGGGTGGAGCAGGAGGAGTTGTGGGAGTAGGGACTGTGCGGGAAGTGCGGAGAGGTCAGGCGGCCAGAGGCAAGGCTGACCCCGTCGGGGGCTGCAAGAATTGGGTTGGCTGTTAATTCAGACACAGATGAAGATGAGGAAACACAACAAACCATGCCCGTCAATTTCGATGGTCCGATTGCACGGCGAAAGGACCCGGTAGCGGAGGCGGAAGGAGGCGGAGAATTGGCTTTGCAGGATCACGGAAGAGGTCAGTTGGAGCACGGAGCTGGCGGAGATGTGCCAGCCGGGAGCCTGGGGATGATGGGGGTTGCTTTTCTCGGTACACCCCTTTTTGTGGTCGGCCGATCTGTGGTGGCTGATTTGTGGTGAGTCCGTTTTGTGGTGGGCCGATTTGTAGTGGGACGATTTGTGGTGAAAGGCGAGTAGGGAGGAATATCATGAATACCATCTATTCCTTGTGGCGCCTTTATTTCTTAAGCTGGCACCATCAATTTAGAAGCTGGCGCCTTTATTTCTTAAGCTGGCACCATCAATTTAGAAGCTGGCGCCTTTATTTCTTAAGCTGGCACCATCAATTTAGAAGCTGGCGCCTTTATTTCTTAAGCTGGCACCATCAATTTAGAAGCTGGCGCCTTTATTTCTTAAGCTGGCACCATCAATTTAGAAGCCGACGCCATCAATTTAGAAGCCGACGCCATCAATTTAGAAGCCGGCGCCATCAATTTAGAAGCTGGCGCCTTTATTTCTTAAGCTGGCACCATCAATTTAGAATTTAGAAGCCGGCGCCATCAATTTAGAAGCCGGCGCCTTTATTTCTTAAGCCGGCGCCATCAATTTAGAAGCTGGCGCCTTTATTTCTTAAGCTGGCACCATCAATTTAGAATTTAGAAGCCGGCGCCATCAATTTAGAAGCCGGCGCCTTTATTTCTTAAGCCGGCGCCATCAATTACTGTAAAATTGTTTTTTTACCTAAAAGTTAGGAATGGATTTTTTATTTGAAACGAAAAAAAGTGTTCATTGAAACGAGAGAATGCTCATGAAAAAGTTGAAGAAAACGAAAAGAGTGCTCATGAAAAAGAAAAAGAGTGCTCATTGGTACTGTAACACGTCCGCTAACTTTTGCATAGAAAAAACAATACTAGAGTAGAAACCCGGCGCCATCAACTCAGAATTTGTGGCGCCGGGTTTCTAATTGATGGCACCGGCTTCTACATAAATTGATGGCGCCGGGTTTCTAATTGATGGTGCCAGGTTAAGAAATAAAGGCGCCACAAGGAATAGATGGTATTCATGATATTCCTCCCTACTCGCCCTTCACCACAAATCGTCCCACCACAGATCGGCCACCACAAATCGTCCTGTTCCGGCTTTTCTTTCTTTTCTTCAATTACTGCTGGTCCTAGCTCGCTCTTATCCAGCTCCAATCCATTATCCCCCTTTTTTTGACTTTCGCTGACACTGCTGTTATCCTGTCATAAGTGATCTATTTCCCTTTCATAATTTTAGTGACTTTGGCGTTTTATTTCCCCGTTTAGACATTTTGTCCCTTTTTGCCCGTTAAGAAATTATTTTCCTTTGTTCATTCACTTTTTGGATTTTGGATTTAAGTCTCCGTGCGATTTATAAAAGAGAATAAAGCCTTTATTTATTTGTGTCTTCGATTAATTTGGTTGAGAGCCCATTTTATTTACGACGTGGCGCTCCCTGCGGAGAGCAAAGCCTAGTGCCAAGGAAAAACGGGAATTGCCCAAGAGGAAAAGCGAAATTTTGGTTGTATTTTGTGGGTTCAGTGTTTTGCCTGTCGGTCAGGGAATACTGAACGCTGATTTTCTTCTCCTCGATAGTAAAGTGCTCGTCGGCCGAGACTTTACTGGCCGGCAAATAAGTAGCTCGTTGGCCGAGGCTTATTTGTAACTTCGTCGCCGTTTCATCGATCGATTTTCTCTTCTTTCTCCCTACATCCCCTGACGCGAGTAGCACCTAGGTGGTGGCTCGAAAAATGGTAATCACCAGCAGATCTCCGCCAATGACGAGACAGCGACCATCGGACATGAGATTTGACGAAAATCAACAGGACCAAGGATCGATTGCTGCACTCGAGGACGCGCACATTCTACAAAATCCCATCTTTCCCACTCATGAAAATTCACAAAAATTGGACAGGAGTGATGATGCGGGCGATTTTTCAGATGGAAATGGAATTTCAGATCAGCAGGTTCATGACCGGCTTCTTCATATAGACATGATACAGTTGCAGGCGAGTGGAAATGGAGCAAATGGCGGTGAAACAGGCATCAATGGTGGTAATCTGATGGGTCAGCAGCAGTTACAGCAACTATTCCATGCGAATCTAGCATCACATTCTCATCATTCGTCGCCAAATTTTCTTCCGAAAAATTTGAATTCCCGACCTTTTGACGGAATTCCCCAGCCGCTTCCCGGGTTTATGTGGAGTTTAATACCAGTAAACCCGAATGCAGGTCAGAACACACAGTCTGCTGGTTATGGTGATGCGGACGGCCTGCAGTACACAAGTCAGCACTGTCACCGGAGGTCGTGCACGGGCGATGAACCAGATGAATTTTGCGATGATCGAAGACTGTATGGGCGTTGTTTGGCACGTGACGAGCACCAATTGCGATCCAATGATAATCGAAGCATCGGATTTGAGTGCGGAAACTACCATCGGGATAATTTTTCGGCACAAGTTATGAGAAGTCGATAATTTTTCGTATTCAATGATGCTGAATACTTTGCCAAACCTGAAGGGAAACATGGGATCGACGCGGTTAAAGGGTTTTTCAAGCAGTTTGATGTCGCGACCGAAGAATGGCCGGACCGCAAGCGGTTAAGCGCATTGGAGTCAAAATGTTCGGGTCGCGCGGAGCGAGCTTTTAATGCAGCAGTTGCGAATCACCCGTATAGGTACGAGTCAATTAAAAGGGCCATGGTCCAGCAGTTGGAAGAGACCGATGCGAAGCAGATGGGCGCATTCGATGAGTTAATGGCGGGAGTTCAGCGCAGAGCGAATGAAAGCATCGATGACTTGGCAGAGCGAGTTGCAGCGCTGGTACATCGTGCCTATCCGGGACTCACTCAGCACTTGTACGACGAGTACTCCGTCAAACATTTGATTCGATCACTCGGCAATCCTGAACTGGCTTTGAGTTTGGAATTAAGTCGAAGAGATGGCTGTTCATTTGATGAATTTGTGGCTTTAGCAGCCCGTGCCGAAACTACTCAGAAGGCCGCCAGGAATAACGCACGCGCCCGCTTTTGGCCGAACACTCCCGAAAATGCCAACCTTTTGGCATCATCGAAAATCGTGTGTTATAACTGTGGCCAATCAGGCCATCTGTCCCGTCATTGCGAGCAACCACATCGAGGCTCAGCCATCCAAAATTTCAACACGAATCCGTCAAGCACGGGGGAAAATTCGATACAATTTAGCAGTGGCAGTAACGGACAGCAGAATTTTGGACAGAATAAACCGCAGATGCCATCGAGGGATGTTTTGCGTCAAAATTTTCTTGTCGAGCAGGATGTCGCACCGCCGGTTAGGGACGAACTTTTTGCTGGCGCGTTAAGCTCTGATCATTCAACGGAACTTGCTGAATTGTTCAGCAAAGCGACCAAAAATGAGGGAAGCGCCAAATCGAGTCATGGCAATGGGCCTTCAATCGGGAATTTAATGATGGTAAAAATTTCGGTTTGTGGGGAATCCACGAATGCTATGCTGGATGGAGGTGCGCAAGTATCGCTGATTTCAGCGGCATTCCTACGACTGGTGCGGGAAGGAAAAGTGGATAAAACAGGATGGGACTTCTAGATTCTGGCAGGCGTGTTATGGATATTAATGGGCGGTCTGTGAATTATTACGGCATCGTCTCACTTCCGATTTCTCGTGGTTCGCAGTTCGCTCGTATTCAAATGCATGTAACAGAAGCACCTTTTGGCTATGACCTAATGTTTGGGACGAATGCTTTTAATCAGTTGGGTTTCAAACTGTTTGATGCTATAAATCAGAAGGTCATTGAATTCAAGGGAGTAAGCATAGAAGAATCATCGCCGGAAACCGCGCATGTGATATACAGTGTGAAACTTCGGCCGGAAGTTGGGACTTGTGTAGGGAAGCTGGCAGCGCTAACCCCGAATTTTGAGCCAGACTATGCTACTATGGATGAGCATAAAAAGGCTAGAAAGAGGGAAAAACGGAGGAGACAGAGGGAACGCAGGAAATTAAGAAGGGAAAATTCGCAGTCAAATTCTGGAAAAAGCGAAGAAGGGAAGAGAAAGAATGGAAAACTGGAGAAAAACTCGCGAATGACAAGTCGATTGAGGACAATCGAATTTTCGGGGGGGGGGGGGGGGGGGG
>LDKF01004016.1:2921-15257 GCA_001026735.1 Rotylenchulus reniformis | reverse complement strand
TTTTCAAGGAAATTCAAAAATTAAAAAAACGCCAAAAAGATAGAGCATAAACTCTACCTAGGTTCCGGAATTACTTAATTTTTTTACTTCAAAAAACCCACATTTAACCGGTGCTGGGTCGTTACAAAAAAATGCCATAATGGGCGTTACAAAAAAAAGTGCCAAAACCCAATATGTTCCCCAAAACTTTTTTGTTAGACTTGTTAGACCAAAAGTATAAAAAGCAAATTTGTGCAGAATTTTATGCTCTATCTGCTTGTATTTTTAGTTTTTCGAAATTCGAACAAAAAGTTCGAAATTTTCGTGAAATACTATTTTTCGATATTTTCGAAAAATTTCGAGCTTTTTGGCCGAATTTCGAAAAACTAAAAATACCAGCAGATAGAGCATAAAATTCTGCACAACTTTGCTTTTTATACTTTTAGTTAACAAGTCTAACAAAAAAGTTTTTGGGAAACATAATGGGTTTTGGCACTTTTTTTTGTAACGCCCATTATGGCATTTTTTTTGTAACTACATAGCACCATTTAACCCACCAAAATATGGTCCATATTTCTAAAGTATGGGTTGTAAAAAATTTCAAATTTTTTCTCGAAACCTTATTTTTAATATATAATAAAAAAATGTGAAAAATGGCCCGTAAATTACACTCATCGCCATAAAGAATCTTTCAGAAAACAGTAGATTTCAAAAAAATCTATATCTTGAAGCGAAACTTTTTTTACATTTGATTTGGACGTAGTGTCCTTATCCGTCGATAAAATGCCAAAGGAACAGAAAATCTTTAAATTCCAAATGAAAATAAATTCATAATTTCGTTTTAAAATATAGATTTTTTAAACGGGTTGAAAGATTCTTTATGGCAAAACCTGTACATTCTCTATAAAGTCCAAGACCCTCCGGCAAGGAATGGAGGAAAGGAAGGGAGGAGGTGAAGAAGGGGTGAAAAATAGCAGATCAAAAATGGAATAAAAAAAATGAAAATTGATTTGTTTTTTGACGGAATGCCAGGGGTGATCGCCTTTCTTCTCATTCTTTAATTGTTTGTTTTTTTTTATTTTTTGTCTCTCTTCTCCCCCGATGCTCGGCGGCATCATTTTGTTCATTTTTAAGGTCATTCATTTGGTCATTCATAGGTGAAAATATACACAAAAACCCTATAGCTTACTAGCCATCTGATCGTTTCATGGAAAATCGATTTTATTTTTCGAATATCCCATGATTTTTAAAATTTTAAGTGAACACTATTATCTTTTGTCGATATTCCGACACTCCATCAAATTAGAGGTCGAATATTCGCTCTATATGATACAACAAATCCTTAAAAAGGCTAAAAAAGTCAGTCTTGAAAAGCTAGAACTGTCCGTTTTCCCTTTACAAGTTAGATTTCTCGACCACTTCCATATTTTTCGACTTATTTGCTCCTTCGCTGGGAAAGTTCATTTCGCTTTTTTGACGGACAAAATAAATAAAATTTTTAACTTCGCATTTACTAATCCCAATATTTAGCAGGCGAAACTTATGGCATCAACATTCAACTGGTTCAAGGACGACAAGTACGGAGATCAGCCAGTGATTTATTTGGATTAACAACTCAGCTTAGACTCAGCTTAAAATAGGGCAGCATTAGATTAGCTATGAATTGAGTCAGTCAGGCTCGAATTGGCCCATCGAGAAATGTGATGGCCAAGATAATCAATCTCGTGCCCAAAATAGGCCACTCACTACAAGTGATTAACTTAGCCATCATTTTTTTAAGAAAATCTTACTTCGAATTTGGAATTCAAAAAAATGACCAATAAACAAAATGCCATCCTTTCAGGTCATGACTCTTGAGGATGCCGTCACCATTCTGAAGCTCAATCGACTTATCAAGCTTAGTGTACCAGATTCGGATAGTTTTCGAAGCTGTTCGGCGTGCCCTTCATGTGGGAGACATCTCGTCCGTGGACAAGGTCATACAGCTCGGCTTCCCCTACGCCCTTGTCAAGGCCCTCAACTTTGCGGTTCTCTTGATCATTCATTTTTGGCTGAATTTTGTTGGATTATGATTTTTTTGTTAAGGACGAGAAGGTGCAAGTCGATGCTGCCTGGTAAATTTTATTGATTTAGCGTTCATTCAATCTGTCGTTTAACTTTTTTTTGATAATTTGAGGTCTATCGGCAAAATTGGTAGAAGGACCAGCATCAAGACAACATTAATACCTATACCTATCAAATTTTCATAGTTTTTGGCAATTCCGACCACACCATGGCCATGGTAAATCTGGGGGCCATCGGTCCACTGATCAAACTTTGTGAATCGCGTTCTCCTCAAATGGCCGAAACGGTCGAATTTTTCGAGATCCGTGAAGCTAAATTTCCCAGCCCTTTAGGCAGTTTTTGCCATCGGGAACTTGACGGGCGACAGCGTGCACATGCGCGACTTGCTCATCTCGGAGGGATTTTTGCCAGTTCTCGTCGGACTTGCCAATCGTTTGAACAACCTGAACCCATCTTTCGCACGAATGGTTGCCTTCATTTTCTGCAATTTATGCTCTCGTAACGAACCGCAGCTTGCTTTAACTATGTTGCAGACAATTGTACCCGCAGTTAGAAGCTTCATCAAACACAAAGTTTTCCGCGAAAATGAGCTTAAATTCGAGAGATTATTTTTAGGACCCGCAGGTTCAATGTTACGGGCTTCAAACAGCCCTATGCATCACGGATGGCAGCGCTGAACATATTGTGATGGTGTATAATCTGAATATCACAGCCGATCTGGTCGATTTTATCAATTCTGGGAATGCTTATTTAATTGCACCCGCTCTACGGATTCTTGGAAATTTTCTAAGCGGAAGCAATGACCAAGCTAAGGTTGGATCGATTGTGTTTATCTGAAAAAGCATCAATTTTCAGTCTGTGCTCGATGCCGGCTTACTAAAAAGTGCTATTCTGCAGCTCTTGGTGTCCGATGATACAGATCTGGGCAAAGTGTGTTGTTGGCTGATATCGAAAGTTCTCGCAGGAAACAGTGCTCAAATTGACGTAAATAATTGATTAAAGAACAAATCTGCATTTATTATTTTTATTTTAAGGCAGCAATTGAAGCACAATTATTGCCCGTTTTGTTGGGAGTCTTGCAGAATGGGGACAGCCCATTGAAAGGCCAAGGTAATTGATGAGCAGGTTTTGGAATTTTCAGTCTATAAATCAGAAGCGGAAAAATCTGTTTCTGAACACGGTTATTAAATCCAAGAATCCAACCAATAAATTGACAAGAAATTTCACAAAATGTAAATTATGGTTTTGTACAGCTTAATGACCAATTTTCAAATTTAAAAATCTCAACTTTTTTATGTGCAATTGCTTCACAAAATGATGCATTAATATTTATTGTTCGATCATTATTTATATATTTGCAGTTTCATTATGCATTGCAAACCTGTGTCGTCCTGGAACGGCCAAGCAAATTGTTGAAATTGCCCGTCTCGAAACCGGAATTGAGGCCCTTTGTAACTGCTTGTTAGCGGCAGAAAACGACGAATTGGTATTGTTTTGCTCCGTTTAAACCATTTTTAAATATATTTCCTGTCTCCATAAGATCATTAATCTGCTGAACTCGCTCCATGCCCTTCTATCCACTTTATCACAAAGGTAATGGACCAAAAGTTCCCCTATTTCTAATTATTTTCAATGCACTTTAGAGACCCACACCTTTTGGACAACGCATTAGAACGGGTGAAAGCGAGCGGAGGAGTGGAGATTCTGAAGTTTTACATTAACCAGCGGCAAGAAACTGAGGTACGGTAATCGGAATATTGGAGTATGGCCAACAAATTATTGGGTTTTTTGTTTAGGAAATCCGCTCGGTGGCATCCAAAATCATTGATGAGTTCTTTATAGTGGATGATGCGATTATCGGTGAAGTTTTCAGTACCGAATCGATCTGAATTAAGTCAGCCCAACTTTCATGTTCTGACCTCTTTCAAACCTTTCATTTTTCAATATATTTTTTTTGCAAAGTGCAGCATTAATTCAAAAAAATCCTATGCAAACACAATTTATTTTCCTGAGAAAATAATTTATTCACCAAGGAATACTTTTAATAAAGATGCATTACAAAATTTAATTTTGCTGAAATAGCGAGAGCATCTCGGATTATCTTGATCTAGAGAGATATTATATTATTTTTAACACTAGAATTCTTGTTTTAGCTTTATACACATTTGCAATTTCTATGTTCAATTTTCCAATTATCCGATAAAATATTTATATGAAATTATATATAATCTTTCAAAATTCCCAAAATAAGCGAAGAATGGAATCACTGGAAATTAAAAAATTTCTCTTCCAAAATTGTCGCAATAAAATGGATTTTTATTTCATGACCACTTTTAGAATATAGTGTTGTAGCCGATTTGGCATCAGTTAATCTTTTTGCCAAACATGCCATAAAAGAAAGTTTTTAATTAGGTTGTTGTTCGAAGGTTTTAAAGCATTTTTTGATCTTAAAATGGATAAAAAATATGATTAGGGACCAAAAAAATCATTGTCAATCAGAAAGCAGGAATACAATGGAAATTTTTAACTTAAAAAATCCATGTAAAGGAGTGACCTGCATCGAAGGGATAGTTTACGAACCACGCAAAATTTCTATTTCATTTTTTAATTTTGGAGCAAAATTTCATAATACTACTAATGGAGCATACTGTACTCTGACTACACGACCGGCATTCATCAGAATACCAAGGCAAAGGCACTTGATGCTATCATTATTAACAATACATAATATCACATCATCATCTCGACCCATGTTACGATACCGTCATACCTATATTGTTTTCCAATCATAATCGATCTCATCATGATAGCCTTATTAGGCGATTGGCTTGGTTATCGTCGTCGGAGTATTGTATGATGTGGTGTTGGAGCGTGGTATGTCGCCCTTGTTGCACAGGTTGCCCTGGCATTCTGCACAGTTGTACGTGTTGTAGTCCCCGTGGCGACATTGGCCATAACTCAATTGGTCGCAGGTGCCCCAAGTCGGAATGGTCCGCGTGTTACCACATCCTTTTACATGTTTTGTCACATCTGCTTCAAAAAATAAATTACCATCCTCTGAGAGGAATCGAACCCACGCCTGATTTGGACTCCCCCCCCCCCCTATAACATACCAGTGTAGCAGTTGTGACGCAGATCGTAGCAATGCTTCACGCCCGAGTCGCAAGGGATGGGGCTGAACGCGTCCATTTCCCGCTGTTTCTGGCGTTCCACGCAGCTTTTGTACTCCTCCGAATTGATGTCCGTGTACCAGGAACAGTCGGCAGCAAAATTGGTTCCATTGTAACAATGGATGCCTAAATGAATTTATTATGCTTAGCAGAGCTTATAATTATACATAACAAAGATCCCATCAATGGGGAAGGATAAAACGCGAAAGTTGGATTAAAACAAAAAATGGACTAAGGTAAAATTAGGATGGATTAAAACAAAAAATGGAATAAGGTAAAAATAATATTTTAGACTGTCCAAGCGGGGCCTTCAATGCGCCATGCGCTAAGGCGCCAATTGTAGAAATACCCATGTTGATTACTTTCACGATACGCTGTGGTTGTTGTAGGAGGAGATGTTGTGGTGATGGGATCCATAGCACATTCTGAAATTTCGAAGATGAGGTCAAACCAGCTTAAAAATCCACTGAATTAAAATTTTTATGGCTTTCTGGTTTTATTGATTTTGATATTTGATATGATTTCGAGAAAAACTTTCATATATTCGACTTCTGTACTTTGGCCCAGCAAGCTTTAAAAAAGTTTTAAGTCAAATATTGGACATTTGAGTTTTTAATGTCCTAGCACCAATGCATAAAAAATGGAGAAAAAATACACATAATTAATTATTCAATTTTTTATATTATTTTTATTTATCCGTTTTTAAAATAAATTTTATGAAATATTTGGTCAATATTTTGTTTTAAATTAGATATATTTTATCTTCTTTATTTATTTTTGTTTTTGACACTTTTAGGCGTTCCGTCTTTTAGTCATTTCAAACGGATTTTGATACATAGTTTCTTACTTCTTATATATATGTTGTAGCCGAAAGTGAAATTCAGCCGATTCTGAAATTGCGGCCAAACATCTGCTGAACAAACGAGAACCAAACATCAAAAACATTAGTTTAGAGAGTCTAAAATAGGTTCTGAAAGCTTCAAATAATTTTGTTCATCCGAACATGGTCAAAACATCGTCCGAACATTTTATCGATGTTTTGATGTTCGGATGAACAAAATGTGGTGAAACTTACAGAATGTTTAGTAGACCCCCAAACTAATGATTTAGATCTTAAGTTGTTGAGTTTCTATGTAAAAAGTGCCATGTTTGGCAAATGTTTGGCAAGCATTTCACTTTCGGCTAGCCGATTTCAGAATCGGCTACAACATATATTGGATAGCACCCTTACAACTACATAATGTCTACTAATGAATTGTCCAGTGGAGAAATTTTTTCCATTTACCATTGCTGTTTTTAGAGACACAAACCTCGAGCGCGTTGCGAAGATACTAGGGTGGCGGAATTCCCCGCGGGGACGGGGACGGGGACAGATTTTCGCGGGGTCCCCGCGGGGACAAGAAATTTTTCTGTCTTTTAATTATTGAAAAAAATTTCGAAAAATTTTTTCCATCATTAAAATTCATTTGAAATTAATTAAAAATTATTGTTTTTTATTATTAAGCCATTTTCAAATTTTTCGATAAATCTGGGCACTGTGAAAAATTTTCGAGAACTTAAAAATTTTCGAAAAAATTTCAACTATCGGTGGCTTATAATAATTTTGGGGTTTTTCCGAAAATCTAAGGACTATTTTTTGTAAAAATGAAAAAAAAATTATTTCAGATGGGAGGGTAGGGGGTCAGTTTGGCGCAGGCCGGTTTGTCCCCACTTTGGTTGCCGATTTCGAGTTCCCGATTACGCTATAGTTGTGTCGGCGGCCCCGATAGAGGCCGCCGGAGAAAAATTTTCAATATTTTCGAACATTTCTTAAGAAAAATTGGTTTAGAAAATTTTATTTTTCCGTCATTTTTCCCCATTTCTCCCAAAATCATTGATCAATTTTGGCCGATTTCCCCATTCTTAGGATGCATTTTGTCCCCGTGTCCCCGCGGGGACAAGGCCGCGGGACGGGCACTGGCGAGTGGCGACCATCGCGGGAACGGGGACGGGGTCCCCGCGGGGACCCCGCAGGGAACGGGGACCCCGCGGTAACCCTAATTTGAACCTTCCTTTCTAAAGGCATATTTTTGCATATTTGGGCATATGACATATGAGCGTAATAACTAATAATCATACTTGGGACATGTTTGGGCATACAAGTTTTACTTTTTTCCAGAAAATTTACAAATCATGCCTAAAAATTATCAAAATCCTCATATTTTTTTGGTACTTATTTGATTTACCTACCTATTACATTTGTTCAAAAAAATTTTCTAGCAAAATCAGTAGAATTCTTATTATCTAGGGTAATTTTTGACGTTTTTAACGTCCATTTTGACCTAATGGATTCATCTGACGTCACTTTGTCGGGTTTGGGTCCGCTGTTCGATTTTTTTAAAAGTATTTTTTACCCTAATCCTTATAAAAGTGCCTCCTTGTGTTTGTCCTTGAATTTGTGTTAGAATTTCCGGATTTTAGGTCTATTTGGACAATAAATTCTGAAAAAATCAAAAATCGACTCAAACCCGACAATTACCCTCAAAAAGGACAACAATGAATGAATATTTATGTTAGAATTTACATATAGAACTTCTTTGACCGTCCTATGAAAGATATGGCCAAGGCACGTTTAGCCTCTGTGAAGGTCAAGTCGATCCAAAATTGCACACTTGCACCTCCGTCAACGCCTCCTGGCCTAGCAGCAGGTGCGGACAAAGGTGACCATAATAATTTTTACAAAATTTGTTGTTTTCCTAAATATCCAAAATTTAAATTTTAAATAAAGAGTTAGTCGATATTTTGATCTTATTCAACCGAAATGACACTGCCTTCTTCCCGAATCAAAAAATATACTAACTATACCAAAATTCCTACTTGTGCAGTTTTTCACCTCTCAAAATTCGAGGGTGGGTGAGTGGTTAATTGTATTAACTGGACAGATGTGCCTCCTGCTGACCTAACAGCAGCAGCAGGTGCGGACACAGGTGAACTAATTTTTTTACAAAATTTTTCGTTAAATTTTTATTTTCCCAAATAACAAAAATTAAAAATTTTTTAAGTAAAGTTCTAGTCGATATTTTGATTTTATTCACTCGAAACGGCACTGCCTTCTTTCCGAAAAAATAACATAGAGAAAAAAATGTTTACCTTTTTTAAAACATAATGAAGCATTTTTGATGTTTAAAAAAATATTATATTAAAAATTTTTTTATATAAAATCATATCAAAATTCGGTGCTTGCGCGTTAGGTAAAAAAAGGCAAATCCATCTAAAATGCCTGGAATATTTTTTCGAATACAAAATTTAAAAAATTTATTCTAAACCATGCTGAGTCGTTTCGGCGAAAAGTAGAATTACTTATCCTTAAAACTTTTTTAGACATGTTAGACAAAAAGTATAAATGGCAAAATTATTCAGAATTTTATGCTGATTCGAATGGTCTGAAAATTTTCCGAATTTCCCTGAATATATTCGACTTTTATTAAAAAACCCACAAATTTCGACAAAAATCGAACTTTTAGGGAAATTCGAAAAACTGAAAAGACCAGTAAAATTAGATTTTTTTATGAAAATATTTTCAAAAAAAGAAAGTTTTTTGAATTCAGTATAATTTTGCCTTTTATACTTTTTATCTAACAAATCTGTCCAAAAAGTTTTAAGGACATGTAATTCTATTATGGTACTTTCGCCGAAACGACTCAGCACGGTTTATTATGAATTTTTAAATTTATTTATTGTAAATTTTTCGAAAAATTTTATTAAATAAAATTCCAGGCATTCTAGATGGATTTACCTTTTTGACCTAACGCACAAGCACGTCAAAACTCCTACTTGTGCAAATTTTCATAACTGGGCGGATGATAGAAGGTTAAGATTAAACTTCATAGGTTTTCTGAAACCCAGATCCAAAAACATGTCACTGAAAACCAGATCCAGAACTAGGTCACTGGACCTGGTATTTCTGGTTTTTTTATTAAGTGGAATCAGCAAAATATCTAAACAAGCTTTCATTTTTCAGTTTTTTGACTAAAAATTGATCGATTTTCTTCAGAAATAGGTCTCAAATTCTCAAAATTTTCTTCGGTGGTCCCTGTCGGGACCGCCGAGCAGAATATGTATATGATGTATAAATTTATCTGATGAATTAACCGTTTTAAAAAGATGCCATTCTTGCATTTTTATGGGCTACTTTAATTTAATGTGCTTATTGTTAGTGAACAAACTTTCAAAGTCGCGCAAGATATATACATACTAGAGTTCAAAATTTTGAAAAAAATGTACCAGTACCACGGAACATTAGTCAGAGAGGACACGTATAACGTAGTCACATATTAAAACACTTGAAAAGTACGATGTACGATACGTGAGTTAATACGTGTCGTCAAACAAAAACCAGTATAATGCATAACGTATTTTATGGAGTACGGTATGCGTTATATTGGACTCCTTGGTGAAGTTCATGCATGTACTACCGAAAATTTTGTGAAAATACGTAGCGGTTTACGTACCTACTAGAGTATTAAACGTATAACGTAGTCCCATACAAAAAACATTGGAATGTATCACGTACTGAAGTTCGTGTATGTACTGTACTTGTTAGTCGATCTCTATTTAAAAACACTTAAAAGGTACAGGTTAGAGCAAAATACGCATTTTCAGACCTTATATTTTTTTCTCATCTGCTGAAATTTACAAAAATTTAAAGCCTTAAAATTATTCAAAATTTTATAAGACCTTATACGATTTATCATAAAATTTTTCAAAATTATTTAATTATTATTTATTAATTATTACTCAAAAAATGTATGCGTAAATGATCTTTTTAATTTTTATTTAAAGCTTTATCCTTCATCATGTTATTGCTTCAACTTTTGATTGAGGACCGTTCGGAATACGGAATTGAAATTTAATGAATAAACATTCTTTTTGTTGATTTTCATTCCGCAAATTTAAAAATTGTCATGAAAATGTTGAAAAATAAAAAAGATAGATATGAAAGGACTGAAATTTCACAAATAGGACGAAATGATGAAAAATTACAAAGTCATCATGAAAGGCTTAAAATTTACAAAATTGGTATAAAATGTCAAAAGCCAAAAAATACAAAAATTATGAAATTTTGCCTAAAAATCGCAAAATATGCACAAAATATGCTCGAAAATGCAAAAATATAATCAAATTAAAAGTCACTCTTGAAGGTTCTAATCAAGTGGAAAACGCGTTTTTCGTGGTTATTTAAGCGTGGCCATAACTTTCTTTGCGCTTGACCAATCTGGATGGTCTCTTTTGCACTTTTATAGCAGACATTTAGGCCTATCTGTTGATACCAAACTCGTTTTTCTAGATTGCGTCTAAGTTGAGTTGTAAGCAATTTATAGTCTCCACACAGAAACGGCATTTTTCGTCTGGATTAGCCCATTTTGAAAAAACAGGGCCAAAAAGTACTCGTGTCGGAAATTGGACAAAACAAAAGATATCTTTATACATACAGATCGAGGAATTTTTGCCGGTGTCTATGTATAGGAAACCTTCTCTGACTGAATTTACAGTGCTTTGTACCGGTTCTTTAGGGCCCAAGGAGTCTTGCCAATTCACTTTATTCGGGGTCTTTCACAATTCAATGGGGAACATTCTCGGGGGAATAGATGTTGGTTCCCTCTCATTCTGGGGCTTGGACTGAAAGACTGAACAACTGGGATCTTAGGAGCTCTTTTATTGAAATCCTTTCACCATCCTATGGGCCAGACTAATTAATCACATCTCCGATCATTTTCCGATCACACATTAGGTACCCCAGGGTATCAACAGTGTCTGTCGATGTTATCTTTCACTTTTCCCTTTTTCCTCGCCGTGAAAAGACAATATAAGATATAAGATAAATGATTCGCTTCATGTTGATCGATTGGGTAGCACATAGTCTCCCCAACAATAGCTTATCATCTAGCCTTTACCGTAAACATTGTCCACCATTATTATTAATTAACCACCTCCACAGTATTTAACCGCCGATGAGCAACCAATGAGGACGAGTGAACAGAGATGAACGAACCCATTAAGCTACAAAAGGAGGCAGGTGGATACTGTCATTAATTTATAAACAGCTTTTTGTGCTTTTCGATCCATTTTAAACATCATTTTGGCTATGTATGGTCTATGATCTGTTCTTTCATAATTTACTTCTTATTTTTTAATTTTTCTTAATTTCGAATGGAAATACATTCAAATTAATTTTGATTTTTGAAAGCATACGATGACAAAAAATCATTTAACTTGATTGATCTACAAATACCGGGATTTTTTTTTGTTAAAAATGGAATTCAGCTAAAAATACAAAATGGTCATCCTGTTACCCTTGAAATTGAGCATAGTAAAAACATTTACTATTATGTTACCCATCTGCATATACATTATTTTGCGAAGGGAAAATTGTTAAATCCATTTTAAAATCAATGTGCCATTTTGATGATAATCACTTTTAGCCGACATAGTTTAACTTTTATTTGCTAGTTATATACAATTGAATAATGTATTGAGATATTTCGATAATTAAGACCAATTTGCACATATAAAATTTAGATCAGTCCTATTGTTCTGGGTAGTCTTAAGTAAAAAATTTTCTTACGAAGAAATTAAAAAATTGAAATTTTTTTCGGCGGCCCCTATCGGTTTAAATGAAGTATCGAAAATAAATAGCCTTTATTTGAAAGCAAAAATTTAAAAAGCAATATAACTCCATGTCTATAAATCAATGCGGAAGGAAGTCAACAAAAATAGTATATAAAATCTCTACAAAATAAAAATTATTTGCTTATCGCGATAAATCCAACATAGTATTATGTTCTTTGAGCAAAGTGACGAGATGAAACAGAGATGTTTGCAGCAGATAAATGTTGCCGAGACGGCGTGGCAAAAACAATAGCGCAGTTCCATGTCTAAAAATGCAAAAAAAAAATTGGAGAAAAATTGAATGAAAATTTTAATCGGTGACATGAATCGTCAGACAAAGTTGCATTTTGAGTAGGGTAGCACGGGGACGGGGATTTTGAAAAAATCGGGGACGGGGATTTCCGGGGATGGCTCGGTCGGGGACGGGGATGGAAAATCGGCCGGAGACGGGGATCGGGGATTTCGGGGACGGGTG
>LDKF01004012.1:0-15486 GCA_001026735.1 Rotylenchulus reniformis | reverse complement strand
TCAGGGATGGCAAGTCGGCTTTTTTTAAAGCATTTGGCTTTTTTTAGGGGGTCCCATGCTTGGAAAATTAAAAAGTGCTTTTTTTAAAGCATTTGCTTTATTTTGGGGTCTGAACGAATTTTTCTCAAAATTCCCTTAAAATTCCATAAAAAGATCAAATTTCTTAAGAAAAAAGCATTAATTTTTCAAAATTTTCTCCGGCGGCCCCTATCGGGACCGCCGCCACCTCACACAATGATTTTTCTTCAAAAAATGTCTTAAAAATGAACAATTTTCTTAAGAAAAAAAGATTTAAATATTAAAAATTTTCTCCGGCGTGAAACCAAAAATGATCAATTTTCTTAAGAAAATGACCGAAAATTCGCAAAATTTTCTCCGGCGGCCCCTATCGGGACCGCCGCCCTCCCCAAAAATTATTTGCAAAAAAATGCAGAAATAAGGTTAGACATCTTTGCTAGTTGCAACGAGATTTCATTCATATTTATATCATTTTTCCTTAAAATTTCTTATTTATATTAGTCACAAAGAGATTTACAATGTTTTGGAAAATTTTGCTTTTTTTCGAGCAATTGCCCCAGCGAAATGCTTTTTTTTAGGGTCTCGGATGCTTTTTTTCAGAAAAAAAACTTCCCATCCCTGCATAAAATTGAATTAAAAAGGCATTTTTTGACGTTAGCGTCAAAAAATGGCGTCAGATGACGCATTACGCCAAAATGGATGTCAGAATCGGATTCAGCATCAAAAGTAACCCCAGGGAAGTCGTTTTTTGGATGGTTTTACGGGAGAAAAATTGATTTTCAAAAAAGGGGGGAACAAACTTAATTATTACCCAAAGTTCTCGCTCGACCTCAAAAATGGATTTAAATTGATCTTGCTCCAGCGGCCGCAGAATAATTACCGGATCCTTTTTTGGCTTTGGGATCTTGGGTCCTGGGATCTTGAGTCTGTTTTTGGCTTTGGGATCTTGGGTCCATTTTTGGCTTTTGGGATCTTGGGTCCTGGGATCTAGTGACCGTTTTTGGCTTTGGGATTTCGGTCCATTTTTGGCTTTTGGGATCTTCGGTCCTGGGATCTAGGGACCTGTAGCCTTGGCCGATACGAGTGATCATTTTGGCCATAACTTTTTTTAGACTGCTGAGCCAATTCAAATGGACTTGGGCTCATTTTGTAGCTAATAATTAGCGCTATTTTTCCACACCAAGCTCGCTTCTCTAGGTTTGGTTTAAACCGAGTTATAACCCAAACTGTACTTTTCGTTTTGTTTCAAAGTTCTCGCTTGACCGCAAAAATGGATTTAAATTGATCTTGCTCTAGCGACCGCATACGTGGAATATCGGAAAAATAATTTTATGAAGATATTTCGAAAGTGAAAATTAGATAGAGGCACCAGTAGCGTGTCTTACTTGTTAGTAATTAAATTTCTGAATTTGTTGACGTGAGCATTTTTTACTTTCTTCCCGTTTAGAAAGGATTTTGAAAATTTAAAAATCTCAATTTTTATGTTAAAAAGATGTCAAGCTCTGAAGATGAAGTGAATGTTCAATTGAATGCAAAGGAACTTCGGGTCTGATTGATTGTATTAATGCCTAATGCCTTCTAATTTTGACTATTTTAGGAATTGGAGCGAAGACGTAGAAAAAATAAAAAGAGAAAAGAGTCCAAGAAGGCGAACAAGAAGAACAATCAACCGGAAGTGGTGGTGATATCAACATTGGACGAAGAGGCGGAAGAGCCGGAGAAAACTGCCGAGGCATTGGCCAGCGACAGCGGATATGAAGCAGCCGAAACTGAGGAAAAGAAGGATGTGGAGCTGATCGGGGAGGAGAAGAAGAAGGACGGCGAAAATGAAAAGGAAGTGAAGAAAGAAGAAATGGAGGGGGAGGAGCAGAAGAAGGTCAAGGAGAAGAGCGCCACGGATGATCTGGCTGTAGAGATTGAATATGTCGGAGAGGGACCTGAACTGGACGAATCGGACCCAAACTTCAACTATTTTTCAAGGATTTTCAACGCATTTAAGGTTTTTTATTTAAAAATCATGCCAAAGATACTAATTTATAATTTAGATCAAATCTGAAGAGGAGTTAAAGCGAGAAGAGCAAGCTAGACAAATACGAATGGAAGCGCCCCAAGATACATTGAGCAAAGCAGCAATTTCTGAGCAGATCCTTCAGGACGAATTGAACCAACGAAGGGTATGCACTTTTATTATATCACAATCATTACAGAATTGTTTTGTTAGAAAGAGGCTGAAGAATCTGGAGAGGCGCAAAAAATGAGCAGAAAGAAGTTGCGGTTAGCCTTACAACCTTCTATGGCAGATTTGAAAGCGGTGCATATTCATCTTTGGAAATCTTTATTTATTTTTTTCTTTTAGAGCACAACACGTGCTGACGTTGTTGAGTGGGCTGATGTTACATCGCGAGATCCTTTCTTGCTTGTGGAACTTAAGGCCTACCGCAATACCGTGATGGTGCCACGCCATTGGAATGCAAAACGAAAATATTTGGCGGGCAAACGCGGATTTGAACGGCCACCATTCGACTTGCCCGACTTTATTAAACGGACCGGGATCATGGAGATGCGCGAGACAATGTGGGAGAAGGAGGAGCATCAATCGTTGAAGAACAAAATGCGAGAGAGAACGCGGCCAAAACTGGGCAGGATTGACATTGATTATCAGAAGCTGCACGATGCCTTCTTCAAATGGCAAACCAAGCCCCAGATGACCAAAATGGGAGAACTGTACTATGAGGGGAAGGAGTTGGAGGCCCAGATGCGCGAGAAAAAGCCGGGAATGCTATCAGACGAACTCCGAATCGCCCTTGGTATGCCCGTTGGTCCGGTGAGTACCATTTCTGACAAAACATTTGTTATACTTCGAATTTTCAGAACGCAACCAAGTTCCCACCGCCATGGTTAATTGCCATGCAGCGTTATGGGCCGCCTCCATCGTATCCAAACCTGAAGATCGCCGGCCTGAACTGTCCAATTCCGGAGGGATGTGCTTTTGGATATCATGGTTGATTTTGGAATTTTTACTTGCCAATTAATGTTATTTGTGTTTATTTACAGCCGGCGGATGGGGAAAACCTCCGGTTGATGAGTATGGAAAGCCATTGTATGGGGATGTGTTTGGATTGAATGTGAGTGTCCTTTCCCCGATTAGGAGTAAAACAATTTTAGGTTCCACAAATCGCCGATGTCGATGACGAATCCCGGATTGAACGTCGTCATTGGGGCGAGATTGGCAGCGACGAAGAAGAGAGTGAGGAGGAAAGCGACTTGGAGGAGGAGGACGAGGAAGGCGGCGGAGCAGTGCCTCCACCGCCGCCAGAAGGCGGTTACACCACGCCAGCAACCACAGAAGGGTAGAGAACAACAATTTGTTTTGAAATTGATTTTTTTAAAGGTTCGCAACTCCAAGTGGCATCACCACAATACCAGGAGTAGAGACACCGGGCTCGACCATTGAATTGCGCAAGAAGCGGACAACCGATGACAGGTCGGTGATTAAGAGCGGAGGGTGGACAATGGACATATTTACGATTTTACATCTCTATTTTGGATTTTAGCCTTGCCGGATCAGACACCCCAGCTATCCCTCAACCACTTTACACTGTGTTGCCTGAGAAAAAGGTCGATCGAGTTGGAAATCAGCTGATGGCCACCAGTCATGTCTACGATATTGCAGCGGTTGGTTTGGGATCTTCAATGCAGGGCCGTCGCCAGGGCAGGCAGGGGCTAAAGTCCCCCCCCCCCCGTCAGCCCCTGGAAAAATAAAAAAAATCGACCAATTTTCCTGAGAAAAAGGGCCAAATTTTTCTCCATCGGCCCCTATCGGGGCCACTGCCAGCCCTAAATTCAATGAAATTTTTCAAAAATTAGCCATAAGCGAAAAATGGTCAAATTTGCTAAGGAAAAGGACCCAAAATTGGAAATTTTCTCCGGCGGCCCCTATCGGGGCCGCCGGCATTTCCTTAAAATAGTAAGATTACTTCATAAAGCGCAAAGACTGACCAATTTTCTTAAGAAAATGGTCTAAAAACGCGGGATTTTCTTCGGCGGCCCTAGCGGGCCGCCGAACTTCTTTTTTTTTTGCTCGGCGGTGACCCCAAAAGTTCAGCCTCCCCCCCCCGTCAGAAAAATCCTGGCGACGGCCCTGTTTCAATGATACCCCTTGTTATTGATTTGGATTCTCTTTAAGCAGCGAAAAATTCCGGTGCCCAATGAAGGAGTTGAGGTCTCATTGAATCCGGAGGACCTCGAGGACCAGGGTGGAATTGAACGAAAGTATGAGGAACAACTCCGGAAGCAGGCAAAGATCCGAATGGAAAATGAGGAGGACTTTTCTGATATGGCGAGTGATCGATAGCTTTTTTTTGTTGTTAATTTTTCTTATTCTTCAGGTAGCCGAACATTCCGCAAAGCAGAATGTAAGGAAAATAGTTTTATATATTCTTTGTTTATTTATTTTTAAATTATTTTTAGCGTAAACGAAAAGTGCAGGAACAGAAGAAGGCATCGTCATCCTCGAAGAAGTACAAGGAATTCAAATTTTGACCAATTGTTCTCAACTTGACAGTGTTTCCATTTGTTCCATTATTTTTTATTTTTGGTAAAGTTCATCCTGGGAGA
The DNA here is from genome assembly GCA_001026735.1 of Rotylenchulus reniformis. Taxonomy (NCBI): domain Eukaryota; kingdom Metazoa; phylum Nematoda; class Chromadorea; order Rhabditida; family Hoplolaimidae; genus Rotylenchulus; species Rotylenchulus reniformis. The sequence continues at coordinate 10,851 of LDKF01004012.1, read as the reverse complement.
TGGTCCTTGAGGATCGGTCAAGCGCATTTTCCGACTTTGGTTCTGTGAGGATTGTGCAAACAATGAAGGGAACCGAAGGGTTGATGGTCATCCATGGGAGGGAAAAGGAGAGAAGGCTATTGTCATTAGGATAGGGGAACAGAGGGATAACATCCATCCGAGAGAGAGAGAGGAGGAGGAGGGGATCAGCAATTTGGTTCTCAATTTCGCGTGGCCAGCTTCTATCTATTTTAGTCCTTTTTGTTCCTTCCCTCTCCCGTTTTATCACGTAAAACAGACTAGAGCGGTCTTCTCCTCACAACAGACCATTGTCCTAATTTTGTCCCTCCGCTTGTTCATTTTCCTAAAGAGTGTTCTATACTTGGAAGTTGAATTGATGTTGCTGGCCTTCCCGATCTTCTTCCTTTTCTTATTCTTTGGCCACTTATTTCCAACCAATTCCTATTCCCATAAACGTATGTTTTTCCTCAGAATTGGAAGTCAAACCCAATTTGTTGCTTCACAGGTCCAAAAGGGATGAGCGAAGCGCTGGAAAAGGCCGTGGAACGGACCAAACAATGGTGGGATAGATGAGCAGATCAGACTGATCAGTGATCATCGATCAATGGGAATTAGGTCGATTGCCTTGTTGGGACTTAAGGCAATCCACGGACAGGGACCGTCGGGTCCGACCCTCAATGACCCAAAGTGCCCTGAGGGCCAAGGCAAGCGAGCCCGTGCGCATGGTCCAGTTGGATGTGGAGAGACTGAACAGACTGATCAAGACCGTCGACCACACCTGGACTTTGCCCAAGGCCGGCTCCCCAGACGCCTTTGGGTCCAACTTCCAGGTGATCGGGACCAGGGATCCGGGATCCCGGGTCCAAGTTACAGGATCCCCCATCCTTTGACAGTACAAGAAGACCTGTGAAAGTCTGTACCGGGCCAGGTATTCGGTGTAAATTGCAATTAACTGAATAACAATCAAACCAAAGGCACAATGCTTGCGAGCAGCCGGGCTTCGGCATCATGTGCTTCAACTACTGGTGGGTTTTTGGGCTCAGCAAAATCTCAATTATCCGATCAATTTCAGCTTTGAACAAGGTGATCGGGGCCAAATAAATCGGACTGGACAGATGGGTTGGGCTTAAGGCGAAAGGTTGGCCTTCCGATGCGAAGACGCGAGTGAGTCCAACTTCTGCGCATCCTACGGGAAGCACGACACTTTCCTGGCCAAGTACAAGAAGGACCCGTACAGGGTGGGGACCGGGCAGAGATTAAGGAGGGGATTGGTATTGTATTTTGAATTTGAAGGCAAAGGCGTACATCCACCAGCAGCTGACCAGGTAAGGCCGAGGATATTTTCCCGAAAAATAATTTCCAAAATGGCCCAGTTGAACCCAAAAGATATGAAAATTCCGAATCAAGATCCATCCCCTAAACTCCCTTGGCCATTTGAATTTGGCCGAATTTGCTCATCAGATGCTATGCCTCCGCCGTCTGCCACGGGTCCCTGCTGAACACCACTCTGTTGCGGCAAAAGTCGCACATGGCGGAGCCGCCGCTGCACTTGCGCATGCTGCACAACCGAAAACAGCAGCAACAGAAGAGGGCGGAGATGGTGGCGGTGCTGAAAATGAAGGTGCGAGGGAGGTGGGGAGGGGGTGGAACCCCAATCGTATTGTATACGAATGACCCTTTTAAGCTCATTTTCAATTCTACCCTGAAGTTACCGTATTCCCTTTTTATTCACCGCAATTACACCAATTGTGCCAATTTTCCCATTCTTCTTGGAGGATAGCCATTTGAATTCCTAATAATACTCCGGTACAATTCATGACAAATGGCCTATATTTGGCTTTAATCAGCTTTTTAAACTCACTGATCGAATGCCTGTGAATTTTTCTTTTGACTTACGAAAGTTTTCCTGACTCGTGATTCTTACCTTATCTAGGGTTTTTTATTGGAAAAGATCCATTCACTGCACAATATGATTATTGCCTCAATCCAGACTTTTTGAATTTTCGGTCGATAATTTTGAAAAATGCAGTCAAAGAGCTCCGGACGACGAAGGGCACCTGTGGAACCTCGCCGATTGCCATGGACAGAGGAAGGGGACGAAGTGGATCTGATGGAAGCTGGTGGTGAACCGGCAACCACCAAAGCGGTGCCCATTTGGCAAAAACTATTGGTCCGGAAGCGGATGGAGGCGGAAGCGGAAGAACACGGAACAACAGCGAAGATAGTAATGACGACGGAGGACCCATGGAAGGAGGACGAAGCGGAAGAGGATGAAGATGAAGAAGAACGGTGGTTGGAAAGAAGATTCGGACGGAGAAGGAGGACCAAAGGTCCCGATTCGCCAGGGCAGACCAAACAGTGGGCCAACTCGCCCATCGGATTCTGGAAGAGCTTCCAGCCCGGAAAATGGTGGTGGCCAAAGTCCCAATTTCAGGCATTATGGTATTTGTTTTTAGGTTTCAATCCGTCCATTACATCACTAATACTGGATGAGAGATGAGATCGGTGGCAGAAGTCATGGCCTTGATTCAATCAATTCTTACTTTTTACGGGTTCCCATTTTTATTCATAAGCAATTTTTGCATTTATTGTAAATTACCCTTTATTTGTCTATGATGAACAAAAATGTGCGTTTTGGTTGTTAGAATTTTGAACAGTGCAGAATGATTTTTGGATTAGTATACGGTAAGGCGGCACGTCCTAGACGGCGGAAATAAAAAAGGAAGGCAAAGCGAATCGCGCAAAGAAAGAAGAATGACATGGATGATGGATAAATGGATCAGGGGCGTAACGAGCCCACCATTTCAGGGGGACCGTGTAGAAATTTCTTAAAAATTCAATTCTTAGGGGTGTATTTTCGATCAAACTTGTTTTCAAAGGGGCTAAAATTCAGTTTTTGCACTTGTTAGTTTATAGAAATAAGGTACGGCGGCCCCTATTGGGGTCGCCGGGAAAATTTTTTCAAAAATGTAGTGCATTTTCCTTAAAAAATCTTAATTTTTTAAAAATGTCATTTCAGGAGGGGGCGGGCCCCGTTTGCCCCCCCCCCCTCGTTACGTCCCTGAAATGGATGGATGATGATGTTGTGAAAGATAAAGTCGTGTGATAGATGATGAGTACTAGATCGGTGGATTAGAATGTTACAGCAGTATCATTGAAGTTATGGCGATTAGCTTATTTAATGGTTTATTTGGTTATTCTAACAGCGACAGTTGAGCAAAGCCGGTCAACGAACGTTCATCGGGAATTTCATTGGGAGCGACCCCGGAACTTAAAGAATAATCCAATTAGGGAAACATAAGGAATGATCAAATCGAACACACTTTAGGCCGAAAGTGATTGTCCTTCGCTCAGTACTCTTCTGGGCCAGATCGATCAACTTTTGCAAGTTTGCAGCAACCACCACAAGATCATGTCCGTCAATGAGTTCTGCGGTGACAAGTTCGTGCGCAATTCTCAAAAATGTAATTATTAAATATGTTTAAGTTAACTATTTTTACCCATCAACGGTGTCCACATTGGGTGAATAATCAAATTTTATGTCATTCAGCTCCCTTTGTTGGTTCCGAACTCGTAAGACCTAAATTTGAAGGAAATACCATTATAACACGTCGATTTTTGCCATCAACCAACCAAATTCAGTGTTTGTGCATCGTCCTGTTCATCTCCCCTGGACATTGCTGGCCTCTCTGAACTGCCTCCCTGCTGGATAGTCGCGTTTTCCGGGTCATCGGAANTTTACCTTTTTAGGCACGGCCGGAATAATTGGTGCAGACCCCAAGTTTTCGATCAACGAATGCACCAGCCACAGTCTGTCTTTGGCTTTTTTGAAAAATGAATATTTCAACAGCTCTCCTGCTGTTGGCCGCTTGGCAGGACTTTTCTGCATAATAAAAAAAATTCGTTTGGATTCCTCTCCTAATTTCCTCTGTTAAGTGTTAACAACCTGCAAGCAATCCTTTATCAATGTTCTGAAGCTCTTTCCATATCTGCAATCATAAATATTCTGATTTATACAATTTATCATCGGACAAAAATTCACGCTTTGTATTGGTCCTTGCGCTCGGCATTTGTTTCCAAGTTGGGCGGCTCATTCTGAAGCGTCAACATCAAAACCTTCATCGGAGGATAGCGATGGTAGGGGGCAGTTCCGGTGGCCAGCTCAATGCACAGAATGCCAAAACTCCAAATGTCGGCTTTGAAATCTTAAAAGATGAGGATGAACTTATCGTTTGATTCTACTCCAGAAAATAGAACCATATCCGGCAACTTGTTCCATCACTTCCGGTGCCATCCAACAAGGAGTTCCGACAAATGTGTGGCGGACCTTCTATAACCAAGAAATTGATATTATGTAAAGGTCCTTGAAAATTGCTGATATTTTTACCTGTCTGGAAAGGTCACCGCCATTGGCGGCCAACCATCCGGATACGCCAAAGTCGGCAATTTGCACGGTCCCATCGCTGGCCAACAAAATGTTCCCTTAAAGCACAATTTGTTATCATCATCATCACCACACATCGTCAGATTTGCTTACAAATCTCTCACCTGCTTTTATGTCCCTGTGGATTTGACCAGAATTGTGAAAGTATTCGAGGCCTTTCAACACTTCCTTGAGCACAGTGGCAATTGTTACTTCGTCTAGCACGCCATAAGATGCCTGGTCTTTACCTATTGCCTAAGAAAATTTTTTTTTAATATTGAAACTATTCATTTTTTTCGAAATAAGTCACTTTTATTTTCCGCTTCAAAATGTCCAGCATGGATCCGCAGCTCAAAAGACGCATCACCACCCAAAGCTCTTCACCGACAACCTTCAAATAAAAAGGATGTTTAGTCTGTGATTAAACAAAAAAATATTTGTTTTGTCTAAAAATTTAATTCATGAAAATCACTCACAAACGAAGTGTAATAATTGACAACATTGGGGTGAGCACATAGCGACATTGCCTGTATCTCATGGGACAGCTCGTCCACGGATGTCTGGCACTTTTCCAGATTTATGCACTTTATGGCGCACATTTCATTTCTCGGCTTGCAAAATGCCTGAAAAAGGTAAGAAAACGAATTCAAATTTGGCGTAAAATGGATGATCACTTTGTAAACGGTCGCGGTGGCTCCAACTCCGATGGCATCCTTCAGTTCATAATCGTCTTTCTTATCCGGCCAATGCGCTCCGGGAACAGCATCAGCTGCCATCGTTTCCCCAAGTTAAATAGAAAGTAAATAATACTTAATTTAGTTTTAAGATAATACAAAATGGTGATATACATAAAAGTAAAAATTGTTTTTATGAATAAAAAATATGTGGATGGTTAGTAATTAGGACAATTTTTATCGCAAAATAAAAAGGGAATCAAACGTGGGGGTATTTATAAATTATTTGATAAAAAAAAACATTAAAATTCTCCAAATTAATCTTGGCTTCGTATAAATAGTCATAGATACGCAGGATTGAAGTTGATCAGAAACTGTTTTTTTTTAAATATTTTGATAAAATTTCCCGGTTTTATATCCTTTTGTAATTTGGCTGCAACCCACTTGCGTATTTATCGAAATAGTAAGATATATTATATTAAAAACATAGATTCTGCAAATTATGTCAAATGGGAATTGTATAAGTATGAACAGGGATATAAAATCAGTCTATCAGTTTCTGATTCCGACTCACTTGGTCCGCCCTTCTTCTTCGTTCAATGCACGAATTGCTAACTGTAAAACGGCAATTTTTGCCTAAAAATGAAGAAATAAAAACTAAAATAAAAAAGATAATTGTGCCTTAGACTGTTTAATTTCCAATTCTGCCAATTCGGTCAAGTTCTTCTTGAATGCCTCGATGCGTGTCTTCTTCAGTTCCATGAGCTCTGTTTTGGCCAACTTGCTTATCTCCTCGAATTTTTTACACGCTTCCGCCTGTTCATGTTCGGCCTTTGGAATGTCTTTGTTACGTGCTCGGCAACGCTCTAAGGTCTTATTAGCCGACTCGTAATTCGCCAAACACCGGGTCCGTCGGTAGAGAAGATCCTAAAATTAATCATCATTCAAAACAATTACTAGTTGTTTTCTCCCGGAACATTCTTCCTGTGTTTTCATACCAAAATGCTCAATTTTTTAAGAAAAAAAAGTACAAAATTGCAAAAATTTCTTTTACGGTCCGAATCCCCTTTATGCTTTTGTTCGTCAGCGATCCCTAACCGGAAAAATCCTCCCTTGAAATAAAAAAAAAGTTAATGACCATAATTTATTCAAAAAGTTATGTAAAATGGGTTAATTAAAATAATTTTTTATTTCAAATTAGTTTAAGACCAAAACTTATTAAAATTTTATTCGCTTCAAACATGAGCTCATAATTGAATATTGAACCCACCTTGGCTGCCTGAGTTTCCCGTGTAAAGTAACGCAATGTGTCAACCTCCTTTAGTTCCTCGTCCGTGCCTACTCTAGCTTCCACCTTTTTCAGTTTTTCAAAAATATCCGTGACTTTGCCCAAAAATCGTCCAAACTCCTTCTCCCCACTCGCCGCCTCCAATTGACCCATTTTTTCCGTACCATGCGCAATCCGGGCATATGTATCAGCAACATCTAAAAATAATGATTTTTCTTCTTTGGTCATTCCAATCGTCAAAAAGGGGATCATCGTTCTTATTCCTAAAAATAACTTTTGAAACGGCCGATCAGCGACTAGAGACCAATTGCGTGGTTTCCCTCACTCCCTTCTCATTTCTATCCTTTTTCTCTCGTTATTGATGGTTTGCGAAAATGGAAAGAGAAGAGTATGAATAGAGAAACGGAACTAGGGAGGGAACGGTTTTTATGAGCACAATAAAAATAAAGGCGAATAATCACTCATATCATATGGGTGGGAGCGTCCCATAAATGGAATTTCCGGTGTGGGGAAGGATATTACCTCATCTAATAATACCGAGTCAGAAAATTTTTGAATTCTAACTTTAATGAACTTTTTTAAAGCGATCATAATCACATAAAATAGCGAGAAGGAGCAATAAAAAATTGAAAAATCAATGATCATCATTCCAATAAAGTTTCTGATGAGGGTTAAATTCCTCAAATAACTCACTTTGTCTGAGCCGACAAACTTTCTCCGCTCTTAAAGTCGCCTCCTTGATATGCGTGTGGTATTCGACCAAATAATTCTTTTCATGCTCGAAGAAATCATCAATATCTTTCTAAATTTCGAAAAATATATTATATTTAGACTTTCAAACGCAATGTCAAAAGTTTAAAGATCAAAATGATGACAAAAATGATCTAATCATTAAAAAATACCTGGCCAGAGAGGAATACTTCATCGGCTGATTGAGTAAATCGCTTGAAAATCGAACCAACAAGTTCTTTTTTGTTCCGACTCCGAACAGCCAACTAAAAAACAGAAGAAATTTAGATCAACGACGAAATAAAAACATCTTTTTCGTATTCTAGAAAAACACGGAAATTTGGGTCCTTCCGAAATACTGGATGGGCTGCAAGACGGCTGATGAAAATCTCATGCATCGCAACAGTCTGTTTAAAGGTCGCCAAATATTCTCTAACAAAATGAGAGAGCATTCTTTCAAGTAATACTATCTCGATGAATATAAACTTACTGTTCAAGTTCCTGCTTCATCTTCAAAAATTCTTCCTTTGTCATCGTAGCCTCCGCTTCGCCAAGTTTTTGTAGTTTCTCCCGTGAAGTGTCAAAATCTGGTCTCGGAGGCGCGGGCGGAATCTGTCGCAAAGGTACACACATAGAAAGTCTGATTCAGATTGCAATAATACAATGAAACCGGCGTAAAGTTCGTTGTCCTCAAGGCAATTGTGTAGCCAAATAAACTCCTCGTGTTCTCTAACGACGGACATTTCCCTCTTGATAAACTCAGGAAAATTGGTTTTGGTTTGCACCGTATATTTGACCTTTTTTTTTGAAAATCTGGCATAAAATGAAAGTATAATATTATCACCTTATCACGCTCGGAAAGTGCATCGGATATCTCGACTGAAAGTGTGCAATTCTGTGTGTTTTCTTGCTGTCGCTGCTCTTTCTCATCCTTAACATTTTTTCTCAATAAAATTTTAAATTAAAATGTATTAAAATTTTCAATTTACATGTTCTTCCGTCCCATTTGTCCTAGCACCGGGAATTTCACTGGTCGAATCGTATATGATGTCTGAAAACTCACCTGCTGGCATCACACTTTCATTTCCATTGTTCAATGGGTGAGTAACTCTGTCGTCGGAGGAAGTAAGCATGTCAATTCCTGGAGCTAATTATTTTTAAAAAGTCAAAGATTATATAAATTGAATATGTATCGTGCAACAAAAAAGGAATTAAAAAAATGGATAAATAACGTAATTTATACAATTCCTATGTGATGAACAATTGTTTTCAACTGTCTAATGTTCTTTCTTTCCATATTTCATCTGGAGTCTGTATTGTTCAGGCACAATTTTCTCATACATAATTGGAATCCCAGCCCATAATGAATAAGCCAATAGCACGAGAAGCATATTGATCAGGAATCTCCTGCCAGGTTTCTTTTGCTCCCATGTCGCATTCTCCGGCAACTGAACAATAATAATATGTACGTAACCAATCAGATGTGCAAAATAGTTATTCGGGTTTCGTATTGTAAAGTTGACCAGCTTGTAAAAAACTTTATTGGCAGCCTCTCTCTCAGCTCTGGTGGAAATAAGTTTTGGCTGACTGTTTAATGGATCCCATAATCCAGCAGAAGAAAGTCTGTTGAGCTCACGAAAAAGCTCTTTGTTTTCTTCGCTAAAATAAAAATCGGTTTTCTCTTTTTTGTATTTGGTATAAAAATGGACTTGAGGGTAGATACAGCTCTTGTAAATGACGTTGCAGTGATAAATTTCTGCTGCAAAATACTTCGGCGAAGCATAATCATTGAATACGTCTAAATTGCTTGATGTTTATAGTTTAATCTATATTATCTTCAAACTTTCACAAATCATAGATTAAGACGACGGATGGGGATGGTTTTGTTGAATTACATTTGTGTTTTGTAGTTTGCTTTTTGTTTCCCAGGAAAAGCTAGCATTGCGATTTTACCAGGAAAACTGGCATTTGCCAGGAAAATAGGGTCCTTGCCAGGATTTTCCAGGATTTCATTAGATGCCAGGAAAAGCCAGGATTTTGACATTTTCCAAAAATTATTAATTTTTATTAAATTACCAGGTAATCTGAAAATTTGAATTTTCTAGGAAAAAATGTCCAATTTTCTTAGAGAAAAAAGGTCCAAAATCCCAAAATTTTTCTCCGGCGGCACCTATCCAACCCAGATTTGCTCAAAAAAGTATCGGAGCCGATGACGACACCCTTGCATTGCATGCTAAAATTTCTTACAANTACCAGGAAAACTGGCATTTGCCAGGAAAATAGGGTCCTTGCCAGGATTTTCCAGGATTTCATTAGATGCCAGGAAAAGCCAGGATTTTGACATTTTCCAAAAATTATTAATTTTTATTAAATTACCAGGTAATCTGAAAATTTGAATTTTCTAGGAAAAAATGTCCAATTTTCTTAGAGAAAAAAGGTCCAAAATCCCAAAATTTTTCTCCGGCGGCACCTATCCAACCCAGATTTGCTCAAAAAAGTATCGGAGCCGATGACGACACCCTTGCATTGCATGCTAAAATTTCTTACAAAAAATTGCCTTGAAAAGTTTAATTTCTCAACAAAAAAAGGTGAAAGTGAAAACGGATGAGCAAACCGTATGAAATTGAAACTCTTCACTTGTCTTGTTAAATTGAATCCCGATTTTGATTGTTCTCAGGCCTATGATCTCTTCCTTTCCAACCCAGAATTGTTCAAAAAAGGTCAAGTGCAGAGAATTATTATGAAGTTGAAATTTATTTTGCGAATTATCGTGCATTTAGACGTGTTTAATGGGTGCCAGGATTTTTACCAGCAGGATTTTGGAAATTTTTACCAGGATTTTTTTTAGAAATCGTCAGTCACCCTGCACAACAGGGTCAAAAAATATTTTTTCTGTAACTCGGTTCGAACGGAATCCAGGGAGAAATTATTTTGGTTTGTACTAAAATGCGCAGAAAATCTGACTTACGTATGCTCATGAACATGCTTAACTACTATTACAGAACAGCGAACTCACGAAAGACCGAATTCCGCTTTTTACCGGTGTTTGGTTATTGGTGTTTTGTATGTAGTTTGCTTTATGTACGTTGTACGTTCCGAAGCGTTTATACGGCACGGGATCAACGCAGAATATTCCCTCGCAGAACATCCCCAAACTGACAAAAAAAATATCCCCATGTACAAAAACTTTTTTGCTAGACCAGTTAGACCAAAAGTATAAAAAGCAAAGCTGTGCAGAATTTTATGCTCTATCTTCTGATATATTTGGTTTTTCGAAATTCGAACAAAAAGTTCAAAATTTTCGCGAAAAACCCTTTTTTCGATATTTCCGAAAATTTTCGAACTTTTAGTTCGAATTTCGAAAAACTAAATATATCAGAAGATAGAGCATAAAATTCTGCACAACTTTGCCTTTTATACTTTTGGTCTAACTGGTCTAACAAAAAAGTTTTGGCACTAGTTAAAAAGTGTATACCTTTGAAATAATGTACTCTAGACCAGAGATGTTATCTGTCCTTTTTTTAAAGGATTGTCCTTTTTTGGAGGGGTCCCGTCCTTTGGATATTTTGATGTCCTTTTTTTAAAGGATTGTCCTTTTTTCAGACCAAGGGTGTCCTTTTGTCCTTTATTTTTGGATTTTAGAAAATTTTATTCAAAAAATGACTAATTTCCTAAGGAAAAAGGACTAAATTTTCAAAAAATTTCTCCAGCGGCCCCCTTAAAAATGACCAATTTTC